>CM051364.1:12144817-12252816 GCA_028015245.1 Cardamine occulta | reverse complement strand
ACTAAACAAAAAGTGGTCCAGGAATGGATAAAAAATAACTCATTTCAATTTGGTGGTTTGTTAGAAACAAGAGTAAAGGAAGGAAAATCAGAAACTATTGCATCTGCAGTGTTTCAAGATTGGTCAATGTTGGCTAACTATGAGTATAATCGCTTAGGAAGAATTTGGGTGGTATGGAAGTCCAATGTTAGAGTTACTCCATGTTTCAAGAGTGGGCAGATGATTATGGTTTCAGTACTGATGGATGGCTGGGCGGAGGAGTTTTTTTGTTCATTTATATATGCCTCTAATGCAGTAGAGGAGAGGAAAAAGCTTTGGGAAGATTTGAAAAATCATCAAGACTCACAAATGTTTAGAGATAACCCCTGGTTGATTTTTGGTGATTTTAATGAGACCTTGGAAACCCAGGAACACTCGGAAACATCCACGATAGTAACTCCAGGAATGAGAGATTTACAAGAAGTTATAAAGTACAATTCGCTAAGAGATATGATATTTTATGGTCCTCTGTTTACATGGTGCAATAAAAGAGAGGAAGATTTAATATGCAAGAAGCTTGATGGGGTACTTACGAATTATACTTGCAGTAATGCTTACCCCCAATCTTATAGTGTATTTGAAGCAGGAGGATGCTCAGATAATTTAAGGTGCATAATTCAAATAACACCAGATGCTATAAAGCCTCGAAGACCGTTTAAATTCACCAACACTCTAACAAGCTTTACAGAGTTCCCTAGATTAATGGAAGATTTTTGAGAAAACACGGAGGACCTGTTCATGTCTACTTCAGCTCTGTTTAGATTTTCAAGAAAGCTAAAAGCTCTAAAGCTAGAATTGAGGAAGCTAAGTAAAGAGAAGTTTGCAGATTTATCAAAAAGGACAAAGGAGGCTTATGGAGAGTTATGTGAATGTCAGGAGAGAACACTGATTAATAACACGCCAGATGCAATAAGTCAAGAAGGGAGAGCTTCTGCAAGATGGCAAAGACTCTCGGAGTTGGAGGAGAAGTTTCTTCAACAGAAATCAAAGCTTCATTGGCTGAAAGTGGGTGATAAAAATAACCGATATTTTCATCAAGCGACAAAGGTGAGGGAGGTAAGAAATGCTATCCATGAAGTTAAGAGGCCTGATGGTATGATGGTGAATTCAAAAGAAGAAATTAAACAAGAGGCTGAAAGGTTTTACAAAACATTCTTGGGGTACAAGGTAGACAATTATGTGGGAATGAATGTGGAGGAAGTGAAAGAACTAATGAATTATGAATGTAGTGAGATCAATGCTGACAGCTTGACAGGAATGGTAACCGAAAAAGAGATAATGGACGTGTTGTTTGCTATGCCAAGTAATAAGGCACCAGGGCCCGATGGATACACGGTAGAATTTTTCAAAGAAACTTGGCTAGTAGTGAGAAAGGATTTCATGGTTGCAGTTCAATCGTTTTTGAGAAGGGTTTTCTTCCAAAAAGTATCAACTCAACTATTTTTGCATTAATCCCAAAGAAAACAGAGGTGAAAGAGATGAACGATTATAGGCCAATCTCTTGTTGTAATGTTGTCTACAAAGCAATATCGAAGATTTTGGCGAATAGATTGAAGGGAGCATTGCCGAATTTTATATCACATAACCAATCAGCTTTTGTGAAGGATCACTTACTTATGGAAAATGTGTTGCTTGCTTTGGAGTTGGTTAAGAATTATCATAAGGATACAATCTCACCAAGAAGCACGGTTAAGATTGATATTTCGAAGGCATTTGATTCAGTTTAATGGGTTTTTCTGCGCACAACTTTAACATAATTAAACTTTCCTCAAAATTTTATTCATTGGGTTATGCTATGCATCACTACGACATCCTTTTCAGTTCAAGTTAATAGAGAATTTGTGGGTTATTTTCAGAGTGAAAGAGAATTGTGCCAAGGTTGTTCACTCTCACTGTATCTATTTGTGATTATCATGAATGTTTTATCAAAAATGCTTAACAAAGCAGCCAAGGAGAAGAGAATGGGATATCATCCATATGATCAAAATGTTAAGCTTACACATTTGTGTTTCGCTGATGATCTATTGGTTTTTATGGATGGAAAGAAGTGATATATTGAAGGTATTCTACGAGTTTTCTTAGATTTTTCAAGAGTTTTAGGGCTGAGCATTAGTTTGGAGAAGTCAACTCTATTTATGGCTGGGGTGTCGGATAGAGATAAGGAGGCCATACTTGATCAATTTCCTTTTGATTCAGGTACATTACCAGTGAGGTACTTGGGACTACTTTTATTGACTAGGAGGATGAGAGTGGAAGACTATAGTCCACTATTAGAGAAGATTCAAGGGAAAATTAAATGCTGGACGGCGGGATACTAACTAGTTTGACGAGTTTTTGGATGTCAGCATTTAGACTACCAAAGGCGTGTATTAAAGAGATTGATAAGCTTTGTTCGGCTTTCCGTTGGTCTGGTTCATAACTAAATGCGAAGAAGGCAAAGATTTCACGGACAGAAGTTTGTAAACCCAAGGAGCAAGGAGGTTTGGGACTGCGGTCATTAGAGGATACAAATAAAGTTTGTTGTCTCAAGTTGATTTAGAGAATATTTTCAGCACATTCCTCGATTCGGAACCCTTACGGATTAGATGCACTGGATTCGAATGCATATAATGCGTAAGGGTTCCTTTTGGACAGTAAGTGAATCATCTTTATTGGGTTCATGGATGTGGAGGGAATTGTTAAAATACAGGGAGTTGGCAACAATATTTCTCAAAATAGAGGTAAGCAATGGAAAATCCACTCTTTTTTGGTATTATAATTTGTCTTCATTGGGTAGGCTGATTGATATAACAGGAGAAAGAGGTTTCATTGACATGGACATACCAAAATTATCTACGGTGTACTCACAGAAGGAAGAGACATAGAATAGAAATATTGAATAAAGTGGAAACACTTATTGAAACCCAAAGAAGCACCAGGAGAATGGACAATGAAGACACATTCTTGTGGCGAAGTAGACAAGATAAATTCACAAAGAAATTCAACACATAGTCTACATGGAACCTAGTGCCCCAAGTTAACCCAATGAAAGTATGGTGGAAGGGTTTTGCTTTTTCTACGCCAAAGTATGCTTTTCACTCATGGCTTGTTGTTCTTAACCACCTATCTAGGGGTGATCGCATGCAACAATAGAATGTTGGGGCAAATATTTCTTGCATCTTTTGTCAGCATTACTTGCAAACTCAAAATCATATTTTCTTCTCTTGCAGCTACTTAGAGGAAATATGAAAAAGTCTGATTAAGAATCTGCTACAATTCGGATATACAAGAGATTGGGATCAAATCATAATGTTACTAGTGAATACATCGCAGGATAAAGTTCATATCTTTCTCCTGCGCTATACTTTCCAGGCTGCTTTACACTCTATATGGCGAGAAATAAACAATTGCAGATATGGTGAGCCCCCAAGGCGAGCATCACAGTTAACCAAAGCTATTGATAGGCAAGTTCGAAATAGATTATTTCTATTCGCCAAATGGGAGATCAACAATATGAGAAGAGCATGGAAACATGGTTTGCCACAAGGTAAAAACCATCGGCCAATTCAAATCTTGTTTTGATTTTCTTCATTATCAGTTTTTGTTTCAAAATTCTAAAAACGGTTAAAAACTCAAAAAATGTAGACCACCAAGGTTGTACAAATATATTTTTGAGTTGAATAAATTTAACATTCATTTAAAAAATTTAACATTAGTATTCTAAGGCTATGAATACTTGTAGTTCTTAGAATAGAATTTAGTTTAGATTTTTTTTTTGAGATTTTAGTTTTTGTGGTATATATATATATATATATTATTTTTAATAAAACTTTAACAGTGATTTCATTTTTTATTGTTTTCTTTTATATTTACAAAGGAGAAAATAACAATAGAGAAGTTTCATGAATTTTTTCCTTAAAATTTTAAATTGTGTGGATTCAGTTTTTATTAAGTACGAATTATATAAAAAAATGGTTTCCATACTTTTCGTCTAATATTTTGAAAGGATAAAAAAGAAGTCTTTGAAAAACAAAATCTAAAAACTATGTTTAGTTTGTAATTAAATTCGGTAATTTTAGCCTTTAGTGCTCCAAGCCTCCAACTGTCAACAAAAATGGTTGGAATAATAACGGTGATAATTAAGTGATAATTTAGTTTAATAAATGGTATAATACGGTCAGTAAATGATTAAGTGATAATTAAGTTGGAAGATAGAATAGTCACGTGGGTACGAAAGAAGCACGTGATCTCAGGCGCAAATCTCTGCAAGTGGGAAATTGGACTTTTACGTTGGCGTCGTCTCGAAATTAAGACTCACGCGTGGCCTCGGCGCGTGTGTGTTTTCTGTTTTCCCAATTACTCTCTCTTCCTCTTTGCATAAACACCCTTGTACTTAATAAATTATTTACATTTCCTCTATAACTAAATATTTTTATAACATTACTCTAATTTTGGTACAGTTTAATATGTGATTGATAACCCTTTACTGGAAACGACAATGGATGTCTCCGCTTACTGTAACCCATCAGGAAAGTAGTAAGCCAAGACCAATATATGGGTATTGCGAATGGAGATTTTTAATTTCTTAAAAAAAGTTGGTACTATTCTATAAGTACATGCTCACAACGCACCCATTTCTCCAAACTTCAAAAACATTTCTCCATAAAATTAAGTGTATATATCTAATATATCCTCTAGCTGACTGTTTTTTTTTTTTTTTTTGTTAAAGGGTATTCAACATAAAGTATGTGAAAGTGTTACATCATGGAAAAGTATTATAAAAGATTTAACAATAGATGGAAAAAATGAAGGATACTAAAAGATATGCACGAACTCAATGTAAAATAAACCAAAAGACTTCGGGAATCCATGAGACCACACACCAAATGACACTCGACGGCATAAGAAGAGTATTGCTACGTGATACTCTCAAAGAAGCTCGGTAATCACCACATGCCGACAGACAAACCCAGCTAGGATGAGGGCCAACCAAGAAGCTCAAACACTCCCTCCGAACGCTAACGGTGTGAAGAACAACATGGACAACCTAAGCAATGACTCCTACACCAAGCAAAGTAAAGAGAAGGGGCAAGAAAAAACAATGCCGAGTGGCCCTGAATCTGAAGAGATCAAAACCCGAAGCAAGGATGAAGTTTCACTCATCAAAAGGCATTGGTGGCTATAGAAAAACCTGGAAGATAGAGACCCTTGAAAGAGCAGTGAGGAGCCAGCCAAGCTAGACACCGTGTCCAACAGACAATCAATACCCAATAGCCCAAGCAATCTCCAAAACCAGTTGACAACCTAACCACCACGCAAAGCCAGCGCCTCGAAACCAACAAGCACAGACCGAGACAGCAAGAACCATTCTCAAAACTCCAAACCTTAGCAAACACAAGCAGCATCCGCGGAAACACAAGCAGAGACTAGCAAGACACATAGCAAACCGCAAAGGAGAGAACCCAACAGATCCGAGACTAGGGAAAGCAAGCCGGAAAGGACCGGCTTGGATATGCTAATATAAAAGATTACTAATTTGCTGACAAAAAAAGTTCCTTAAATCATTGGCGGAGCTATAATATTTAGCCACCGGTGTCATAATAATTTTTTTCTTCAAAATAAATAAATTTTATTAAAAAATAAAGAAAAATTTATCTATCACAAATAATCATTTTAAAAATGTATTCTACACTCACTTATGTTCTGAAACAACATTTTATCACTGTTTGATTTGTCAAAGTGTCAAGTATATGTTTTTTAATAAAACAAACTAAAAAAACATCAGTAACACGATTACGCAAAAAGTTATATTTATGTCTAAGAATGATTTTTTTCAATATATACAAATTAAAATTGATTAGTAAAAATTCCTGTGTAAAAGTTAATTAATGTAACAATCTAAAAAATAAACTTTTACTTAAAGAGTAGATGTCAGAATTGCAATTGAAAGAAAAAAAGAGGAAGAAGAAGGTGAACAGAAAAAGAAGAAGGTAAATTAGTAACGATACAAATGGTGGCTAGGATTATTGGATTAATTAGTTTTCTATTAAAATTAATAGGTAGATTTAATTCAAAAATAAAATTTTCTTTATCATCGGTTTGACTTCAAAATTTTAGGCTTATTTTCATTTTTTTTACTAAATTTAGCTATTTTATAACATTAGACATATTTATTGATTTATAAACCTATAATTGAATATTTTATGGGGGCCAATAACCTTTTGTCAAGGGTGTGAAGTTTAAATTATAATAAGACATTAAAAAAATTAATCCATGGATGTCAATTGACACCCCTTGTATCAATATAGCTCCGCCTCTGCCTTTTAGCCTTTTGAAAACTGGTTTAAAGCAGAGCAAAAATAAAACAAAGCATTCGTTACGAAGTAATACTAAAAAAACAGAGTTTTTCAAAAGTACATTGTCATAATCAAAAATCTCATAAAGTTGATAGCAAATGTTGCACTATCCGAAAAAGTCAGAGATTTCATATTTTTGAAAGTCCAAAAACGCTCGAGCCTTTTAGAATTAGTTTATCGAATGAAGGGATTGGGAGGCCGGTGTTGATCCATCATTGGCCGGAAGTCTAGAAAATGATGAGCCTTTAAAAGTACGATAAATGAAAGGAAACTGTTAGGGTTTCCTTTCCTAAAATCGCCCTAGGATAGAAAAATATGTTGTTTAATTTGAATGTAACTCTGTTTTGAATAGATCACATTGTTTGTTCTTTTCAATTATTTTAAAAATATCTTTGTCAACTACATGCATATGTGGATTTGAATTTGGATGATAACGGACCGATCACACAATCACGAACCATTAATATACATGTCTTGGTCTCTTGAAATGTTATAAAATGTATTTTATACCATTTTTGCATGATTATTAATTCAGATTTTAATTGTACTGCAACATGTAATTAGCTAACCATTAATATACATGTCTTGGTCTCTTAAAATGTTTTAAAATGTATTTTATACCATTTTTGCATGATTATTAATTCAGATTTGAATTGTACTGCAACATGTAATTAGCTATTTTGAAAACACCAATAAAACCTTGATACTCCTTGTTTAAAACGTCTATAATTATCCTGATGAAATTTAAAATGGTCTTGTACTCCTGTGGGATGTAAAACACAAGAAAATAAATTAAGGGTAATAAAAAGCATTAAAACTTAAAAGACATCTTGAAACAAAAATTGGGGTAAAAGGAGAATTAGTATTAATTTGACATGATTCTTGGACCGTGTTGGACGGGAGAGCCCCAATACCAATATCAAAGTTTACTATTATTGTGTTATTATATTATATATATGATATAATTTTTTTATTTTTTTATTTAACTTTTTTTTGATAATTCGGAGGTTATTCCGAACCTTAGGCCCAAATTAATTTCCAATAGGCTCAGCTTTCTTTTTGCACAGTTTCGCTGTGAGTTGGATGGCCAAGTAGATTCAAACCCGGGTCTCAAGGTATACACGTAATTAATCCACTAAGATAAGTTATATATATGATATGATTAGAGACATATTCTTCATTATTTATAAAATGATGGAGATAAGCTTATATTCGCTTCTATTCATTGATACACGTAATTAGTACTCTAATATTATGAGCTATCTTTACGTCTTTATCTTTCGATGGCTAGGGAAATCAATTTCGTTCTATATTTTGAATGATAGAATTGGAAGAAACTTTTCTGTATTTAATATTTAGAATTCCAATGTCAACACTCTGTCTATCATCTTCTTTAATCCTTTTTTTTCTTGGGTTGGGTGGTAAATGGTTGAAGAACCAAAAATGCGTTATTTGAATTTGTAAGTCAAATGTGTCACAAATTTTACTGATTATTAGTGATTAGTGATGAGTATTAAGATCTTTTATCAGTTGGCCATGTGGTCCCTTAAGAGTTTTAATTACGGGGTTAAACTCATTAACTGTTAGTGAAAAACAAATGTATGTTTAATCGTTTGGTGAAAAACTTATTTTTATTCAGTTTCATACTAGGCGTCAAATAATTTATCCAACACCAAAAATAATCGAATAATTTGGAATATTTATTTATTCGTTATTTTTATATAATAATTTGGAATATTGACCTGACCAAGTTTTAAAATCTCAACTACATATAACTTGCCAATGCAAGATGAAGCGAATTAGTAATTACGTAGTCGAATCACAATTTTGCTCGCTAAAAATGAGAGAAATGAATCAAGCTAAGATGGAATATAGACTGATCATGATTTGCTTTGTGTTTTATTTTCCGGCTCAAATTAAACATAATTGATAAACAAAAAGATTAACCATCAAACAAGTAATTATGAAAGAATGGCCTAGTAAACGAATATAAAGTAAAAGAGAACTAACAAATGATTAAAAAAAGATAAAGATTTTGATCAAAGGAATCAACCAAGGTAAAGCAAGGATAATGAGTCAATTAAGTTGCAACAGTATATTTAAAATACAATAGTAGAACATAGAGACTAATCCTTTTTTTTGAAGACAAAAAAAGAGAGACTAATCATTCTTTCAAGGCTCTAATGATCATATCACATTCGCTAATAAATTAGATCTACTCAACTCTTATTTGCATAACAGTTAAATCCAATAAAATCATAATCATTTACTTAATGTGAAAAATCATTATGTTTTGGTTGAGGCATTTCATCAGATATTTTTAATGTATAAAAATATTTTATCTACTCGTCTTTACATTCTTGTGATATTTTATCTACCCATCTTTACATTCTTGTGAGATTTTTATATATTTTAAACTATACAGTACTTTCACTTGGCCACTTAAAAGTTTATTGAATTTGATATTTTAGACTTTAACTATTATTATAAAACTAAAATATTTATTGGTTTTATAAAAACATATGATATATAGTTATATACAATAATACAAAATATATTTTCAACAAAAAAAAATCTAAAACTCAAATTGGAAAGATATCAGGAAAAAATATACTACAATCTTGGTATTTTAGTTACGATTGAGATGGGTATAAACTTTTTTTTTTTCAAACACTTGATTTCATTTATTCAAGTTAACCCAAAATAGAAAGTTAAGAGGAATTCAAGAGTCCCAAAGTTTAGTGCATAAAGAAAGGCATTCAAATTTGCTACAAACGGAAATCTAAGATAGATTGACACTTGATCCATAAGAGTTTGAAGACAAAAGCTATAGAGCATCTTGGTACACGCGATTTCATGGGTAGTCGAAGGTTCATCCACGGGAGATGATAGAATAGTCCCAGTCAAAAGACATGGTGACATTGAAGAAGGTTTCAAAGCCTTGTTTTTCGCTGGCTCAAGACGTTCTACACAAGGTAGCACAAAAGCAAAGAGGATTGGACACTTACATGGCTTAAAATCCGGAAGTCGCGGCCAGAAACTTGTATATACGGTTCTCTCCATGTAGGAGGAAGGGGAACCAATAATTTCTCATGGATATAAACTCTTTTTCATAGGTTTTACTAGTAAAAACATTTTTTTGCAGGAAATGTACAAAATTTTAAGCAGTTTAATACTACAATGGAAAATATGGTAACCTAATAACTCTATCCTAAAAAAATATACACACACAGTCGAATATACGCTGATGTATTTTACTTCATCAACTTATTGTAAAGAATAAAGATTTTAATCTATTATCTTTGGGAATAACAATAGAAAAACTCAATTCAATGGGGTTTGCATTTATGAAATTCGAGTCGAGTTTGTAAGAATAAATTTGGTACGTTGAACCTTATACAACTACATAGAATTCTACGTAAGACAATGCACGACAGCACGAGACATTTTAGTCGAGGAATTATTTAAACATTACAATATGGTATTTTTTATATGGCGTCAACTCTACTACAGAAAAATACTAATGTATTAGAAATACTTCAAAGCTAACTTTCTCCGAGTAGACTTGGAGAGAAGATGAAACTATTAGGTAAACAATATTAAGTGAGTGTGGTGGTCACATGCCAATTTTGTGTATAATAAAACAAGATTCCTCATTAAATAACATCCCACGTTGCCCTTCACATATCAATCATATAAATGAATTTATTCTAATTATTCGTGTGCTCATATTTGCCAATCGTCTCCACGGTATAGAGCAAAACGATTCTCCCCTTTATTTTATTTTATTTATAGTTTAAGATTTTTACACGCTAATTAATAAAATAATAAATTTATTCTTTTTATCCCTCATTAATATATTATAAATTTTTTCTATTAGTCATTAAATTAAAATAATAAGAGTAATAGAAAATTTTCAAAAAAAAAAAAAAGAGTAATAATAGAAATTTTGTCAAAAAAATACATTAAAAGTAAAAAAAAACACTTATAATGAAACAAAATTTAAACTCTAAAACTACAAATAAAATAAAACAGAGAATAGTATTTAGTTATGCATTAAATGGTTTCTATAAAGAATGATAAAAGATAACCCAATAATTAGTTCTCTCTTATATACCTTCTCTCTTTATATTATACATTATGGAAAAGTCTCTTAACACTACAAGAAAAATGCTTAATTCCTACAAAAATTTCCAACTAAAGGCTTAGTCGGAAATATTCCAACCAAAATCTGATTATATTCCGACTAATATAGGTTTAGTCGGAAAATTGTCAGAAATTTCTGACAAAATACATTGTCAGAATTTTGTAGGAGAAAATAGTCAGAAAATTATTGGAAATATTTTTAAATAAAATAGCCGTTATATATTTGAATTTTCTGACTGAATTCTGATTAAATTAGTCATAATTTAGTCGGAATTTTTTTTACCATTTCCGACTAAATTCTGACTAATTTAGTCAGAATTTAGTCAAAAAATATTGTCAGAAATTTGTCAGAAAAATATCAGAAATTTGTCACAATATTGTCAGAAATTAGTCAGAAATTTTGACCAAACATTAAACAAAAATCAATCAGAATTTAGTAGCAATTTTTCCGACTAAATTCTGACTAAATTAGCTAAAAATGGTCGGAAATTGTCAAAATATTTTGGACTAAATTCCGACTAAATTATGACCAAACAAATTCTATAAATACATCAATCTCGTTTCATTTACAATTCACACAAGAATTTCCTAGCATTTCCGTACAAATCATTTACCAAAAAAATAATATGTCATCGTCTAATGACATCATCTCATCCAATTTATCAGCATAGGGAATGGATGTATAAGCGGATTGATGAAGAAACTGGAGCGATTTGAGAAGAATATAAGGTCGGACTTCGTCAATTCATGGATGTCATATATAACAAATCAAGAAATAGCATGAGAACAAGGTATGACGACTTGTCCATGCCTAAAATGCAAAAATGAAAAATTTATAAAAATAGATGTAGTTTGGAGGCATTTTTATCATAGAGGTTTTACTCCTGCATATTATATATATGGTTATCACATGGAGAAAACTTTGTAGATATACCAGGTAGTAGTAGAAAAGGAAGAAAAGTAGAAGAAAAAATTAATGATAGATATATTGGTCAAAGTAGTAGAACACCTATTAGAGATGAGGAAAATGTAGAAGTTTTGGTTAGTAATATTGTTGAAGAACCAAACCCAGAGTCTAGAAGTTTTTTTGAGATGTTAGATGCTGCTAAGCATCCAATATATGATGGTTGCAAAGATGGTCATTCTCCATTATCAGCAGCAACTAGGATGATGGGAATCAAAACTGATTACAATCTAAGTGAGGATTGTGTGGATGCCATTGCGGATTTTTTCTATGACTATCTCCCAGAAGATAATCTTGCACCACGTTCGTACTATGCAATACAAAAGTTGGTAGGTGGTCTGGGATGATTTAAGAACAAGGCTTTGCTGCCAAATGTGCACTAATAAATTTGTTAAGTGTTGTCAAGGCCGAATGAGTTTAAAAACTACAAGTCAAAACCTATATATTTCAAGTCCAATTAGCGAAACCGACTCAAAAACTTATGAATAGAAAGTTAAATGGTTAGCGACATAAGTTCTTCTTTCAAACGCACGCACACGAGAAATCACATAATATGGAATATAAAGTCAGTTTTTTCAATGGGATCTCGAGTATGGTGACAAAGAGATCTGAAACACCGCCACTGAGTCAGTCCGTAACACCGCCGGCAAATCAGATAGCTGAATCTATTACTTTCGAGGCTATTAAAAACCCTAGAATGACCATGATTCTATTCTGCAGAATCATCACGCCATCGGTGGAAGCTAGTGTGCTGCCGAGTCCAGCGCCAAAGCTACCAGTCATTGTCAAGGTGGAGGAGGATCTCCGATCACCGTATGTAGCACCAAATCAGCCACAGGGCTCAGTTTGTGATTTTGCTGATGATCACAGGGTTAAGGAAGTCAGACCGAACAAGGCTCCGTTTCCACAACTGGTGTACTTGTCTAATTCGTCAGTTTCTGCTCCACTCAGCCAATCGATTGGCCTAGTCATCTCGTCTTGACTCTAGAAGAGGAAGCAGCCTGTGACAATAGTTCCTGATGAGGTAAAGCGTTCTAAGACTGAGAAGGAAAAAGAACTCGTGACTCAGGGATCTGTTGAAAGGTTCGATAGCAGGTGATTCAGTTCGCTAGCTGCTCATAAGAGGTTCAAAATTCTGAAGGAAAGTAAATTTATGGAGGAGCACATTCTACAAATTCTGAAGGAAAGCAAATTCATAGAAGACAACAAGATGTTGTATAAGATCTGCTGCAATAACTGGCTGACAATCCAAACGGTGCCTATGCTCAACTAGCCAGAGCTAAGCTCATATATCTGATAGCTTAGAAGATACCATTCAACTTTGAAAAAATGATGTATGAGCACATTCTTTAACTTGCCCTACATCCCCAATCAAAGTTTTCATCTTGCGTTTCCTAGTCAGGTGTATAAGCTGCTGATGGCACAACATCCTGTTCAGATTGAGAAGGACAAGCCAGTGGTCAAGGAAAAGAAGAAAGGCAAGATTGCTAATCAAGTTAGAGCATCGGTCTAAGAATTCAAGATGGGCACAAAAGGAGATCACAAGGCGATATGGCTAGCAATTCAGATCCTCCAACAGGCCTTAGCAGCAGGTAAGTTCTTATAATTTATACTCCTATGTGCATCTATTTAAACTGTTTTTGACTTAATTATGCACTCAAGCAAGGGGAGATGATTCTGAGGATAATGGGGTAAAATGGATTGTGGGGGAGCTTAGATCATATGAATTTAACTATAAGATTTTAGTTGATCAAGATTGATTTGTATTTCAGACCCTTGTTAGTTTGTTTTGAACTTGATTAAATCAGCATTCTGAGGTTTTGGGTCTGTAATAACTTGAACACATCATTCTGGACAGAGCTTTGTTTTTGTACTTGTGTTATATATGTTTCTAGTTTTGCTTTGTTGCTGTGTTTGCGGTTCCCTCTCTGTTTGACTTGCAGGTTAATGAAGATGGTTGCTTGAGTATCAAACTCAGTTAAAAAAAGAGAGATTGAAGATGCAGATTCTGGATACAGCATGTTGCGCGGATCAGGAAGCTGCATCAGATCACATTAGGACAATGTAAAGCTGACGTGGACGTGGATAGTGGAAGCTGATGTGTCATAGCTAGAGCGGACGATGTGACAAGACCAAGGACGCACATGCTGATGTGGCGTTATGATAAAGTTATGAGCTGTTCTAGAGATTTAGTGAATATTCTCTCTAACCACTTAAGGAAAAGATAAACTTGAGGTGCACGTTTATTCTTTTTAGAAGATACACGAAGATCCTTCGAGGTAGGATTTTAATGTTTCTTATATATAGTCTAAGAGAGGCCATGAGCCACCTTAACACTTTAGGCTATTGTGAGAGATTATAATTTCGAAGCTGAACAAAAATAGTAAGCTGAGAAGGTGAGTATTCCCTGATTTGTTTTTAACATCTATGAGCAGATAGATTCAAAGTAGGAGTTTGTTTTTTATTACTTGAATTTGATATCTATAAGCGGGTAGATTCAAAGGAGAGTAAGGTAGATTTCGAAGTCAAAAGAAAATAGCTTAGAAGGTGTAAGGTTACTTGAATTTGATATCATCGAGCAGGTTGATTCAAAGAAGAGTTAGAGCTTAAATTTTTTGTTTTAGTCAGAGTCAATCCTATTAGGGTAGAATAGATTATGTAAATATAAAACAAGTAAATCTTTGTAAAATTATTACATTGTTAATAAAACAAAATTAAAACATTGACTTGACGAGTTCCAAATATAAAACTGTTATGTTTGTAAGTCTTTATACCTCAACCTTAACATGTTATTCCTAAAATAATCAATTATATATATGAACCAGCTTATATTTTGCGACATATATAACTTTTTAGGGAGAATAACGTTTGGCCCCGGATATATTACTACTTTACGATGCTATGGCATTTCTACGGTGCAGTTGGATTTCTGTTAGATCATGATGACATGAATCATAATTCACAAAATCATTTAAATTTGTATGATTGTATGCATTGTTTTTTTTTCTATTCTTTCAAACGTCAAATCGTATGCTCCTTCTTTTGTATTCTATTACTCTTTCGTAATCTTCCATACATGAGCGACTCAAATGCATCGTCAGTCTTTATGTTCACCTGCAGTCCACGTGGGATAGGATTGACTTTCTTATTCTCATTTAATTACATTGATTCTATTGTCTCCCGTATCATCAAATGATTTTTGCGTCTATTTTAAATAAAAAAGATTTGCAACTCGAAATCTTATATTTCCTCTGTAATAAATTAAGTGTAATTTTAAATATTTTCAAACGTATTAAAAAAACTATTAAATATTTTATCCTTCATTAATATAATTTATCAAATTTTTATTAGTCAATACAATAATAAATGAGGGATAAAACTGTAACTATTATCAACTATTTGCCTTAAAAATCTAAAACAACAATTAATTTGTAACAAAAAATCAATCATAAAACGACAGTTTATTTAAATAGAGGGAGTATAATAAAGTGCGGATCCTCTTGAATAATCGGTTGTGCAACCAAAGTTATCAAATAATTTTATATGCTTTTGAGCATAAAGAGTATCGATCCTCAAGGAAACTAGCTTTAACATATCAAAACTGCAAGTTCTATTTCAATATAAGCAAATAAAGGTTTTGAGTTTTGAAACCAAATTCTAATCTAAAGAAAACAAAGCGGGAAAATAGAGAAAACAGTTTTAAATTCAAATAAGGATAAAAGTGAACTTTCGGAAAATGATAGATAAATAGGGCGATCAATAACTCACTAGTGGAGTTTAATTCCACCTCTTAGAGCTAATTCATCGGTCTTAGATCACTAATCTCGACTATTCCACTTCCGTGACACTAATCTCTTTACTAATCATTCGATAATCAATAACTTTCGTTAGCTAACAAAATGATCAATGAGCATTGGGATCAAGCCTAACTAACCACTAAACAACCTAATCAACTACTTCCGTAGGCTAGGAATGAAAAGCTACTTGATATTTTGTATCCAGTATTTCAACGAACACCTTCCGGGCGCTAAAATGCCTAAGCTCTAAACTAGCAATTCCTTGCCTAATCTAACATTAAGAACACCTATCAAGCATGGATCTAAGTTGTTACAAGCCTAAACTCCACTAATCTATTCTCAATCATGATGAGGACATCCATACGAGCAACCCTGAGGCTAAAGAGAGTGTCATCTCGATTCCACAACTACAGAGAAGCCCCAGGATAAGAAGAGAACTCAAGAGTGTACGAAAAGACTTCAACAACTCCGTGGAAAGCTTGATCACTCTAATGGAAAATGAAGAACTCAAAAAGATACTTCTCACAAGAGAGATTGATCAAGAAACTCCAAGGCAATCAACACACACAGAGAACTCGTTAGAAGACGAGGATTCATCATTAGCATCACTTGGACAACTCAAGTCTTCATCCGTAGAATTTTTGCTGGTTTTACAAGGGAATCAAGACTCACCAAAAATGCCATGTGAGTATTTGAATCATGTTTTGAGCTCACGAGTGTTTTATGTTTCTTTTGCAGGATTTATCTCTTTTATTTTAATTTATTTGAGTATAGAAACGTCCCAGCCCTTGTATTGAGTCTAAACTGCGTGTAATTCTTAGAGTTTAAAAACTGTAACATTTGTTTGGCCTTTGAAGGCCCAGCCGTCGAACCATTTATAAGGTTACACCATATCAATAAAGAAAACGCAGTTCTTCTTCGAAGAAACCCTAGCCGTCTTGTTCTTTCTGGCGTGAGATTTGCTTGAGAACTCGAGATTCTGACTTATCAAAGTTCCTCTATAGACTTTGTGGCGTCCATCGATTCACCAGTGCTATATTCATTCATCTCATCTCGTCGCTGACCTCAAGGAGAGTGTTACCACAATTGACAAAGCTCCATCTCCTATCCCCTACGATCCACTACTCATCTTGTTGCCTGAGTGTTACCACTGGCCACGTGACTCCATACCTACACCAAATCACCCTAAATCTAACATTCCCAAAAGCTCTAAAAGACTACTCATTTAACATCATGAAAACAAAAAATAATTGATTTGATTGATAAGTAATCATTATAATAAAGATAAGTAGTGAAGGATTTAAGAAAGGAAATGGTTTTGATACTTGAAAATAGAGAGATTAAACACAAAGTCTTCTTAGAACTCTCAAAAGAGGCTAAACAAAAATCTAAAAAGAAGCATGACCCCGTAACATTAGGTTAAGGGGTATTTATAGTAAATAACAAAAAAGCTAAATAAACCAAAGTAAATCAAGACAAAATTGAAATAAGAAAGATTGGGCCTGGTTTAGGAGCAAAATTGGGATTCTCGGAGCGGTTTTAGCGACCATACTTGGCCGCTACAATCTGGCTGCTACACATTATCGAGGTTGCCATGTCGCTACACGAGCCCGATAAACCTTGCCGGATGGTTTCCATCGACTTCTAGCAGTCTCGCTTGGTCGCTAGCACCAAACTGCTCAACTTTATTGGCATGACTTCACTGCTACCTTCTCCTCGTTATAGCTCCGCGATGTTGTCTCCCCGCTAGCTCCAGCCGCTGAGTTCCCAATGAACTCCTCTCTGATCATCTTCTTGCCTAATTGACTCCAAACACCTATAAAACATGATGCATATGCAAATGATGCAAACTATGCATCTAAACTCCTAAATGAGAAATGGAAATGCATGAAACTAAAGCTAAATTGATGCTTAAAAACACTTAAAAACATAATATATCAACTCCCCCAAACTTATCTCTTGCTTGTCCTCAAGCAAACAATAAGAAACAATTCAAGGAAGAAGTGTGAAAACGGGGATTCAAGCCACAAAGCATCAAACGAAGGATTAAACGCATTGTCCTCAAAATAGTTAAATGGTGCAAGAACAAACATCTTACTCTTTAGTACTTCTCCATGATCATCTCAATGCAAAATCCTGAAGCAACTCTTAAACTCAAGCAAAGACTCACAATCAAATAGAAAACATCTCTTTAACATTCATTAAGGTGCTTATAGTGCGGTCTCGCTTAGGAAAATCAAATTACTGTCATTCAGTTTTGGGTTAAAGCTTTTTGAGGTGGGTTCAAAAGAGTTTCTCTTTGGGTGGTTTCTCTCAAAACATATGAATGCTAGTCAAATGCAAAATCCGTCTAAGAAGGGGAACAATTGATGCATACAAAGTTAAATTCTCATTATTCTACCTTATAACACGAAACACATCCTAGTTTCTACCCATTTCAACATTATTTTCATTTGCTTTTAAACCCCAAGGCATTAGTCTCTTTGGTCCTTTTTAACACTTAACCTCTTGATCAAACTCTTTCTTTGTCTCCTAGAGAAAACTTTTTAGTTCAACACTTAGCTCTTTTTTATCTCTTTTTCTCTCCTTTCTTTTGCTCCCTACATTTTATTCTTTGTAAAATCTTTAGGGAAGCTACACTTTTCTTTCTTTTTCATACTTGAGACTTATATCTTTTTGGTCTATTACTTAGTTTCTCTAGAGACTCATTTTCATAACATTGATCAAGTTTTTCTTTTACTTTTTTTTTCTTTCTTTTCAAACACCCAAACCAACCACATAATCTAACTAATCAAGCCTTTCATTCCCAACCTAATTGCTATACTCACTATTGCTAGCTAAAACGAGAGCTAATCCTTTGTCATTTTTGATACTCTCAAGTTTTTGCAACATCATAGCATTGTCAACAATAAGCCTCACTTATCAAATATATCAATGGGTTTGAAAGAAATGGTTAAGGTCAAAGGTAGCATTATCAACAAAAGGCCTCAGTCATCAAATAACCATGACTAAGGGCAACGATCTTAATCCTAAGCATGAACTTCTACAAGGTAAGAATCACAAATGCATATGCAAATCTAAATGCTTATAGACTCAATCTTAATATGCAAATGATACTATATGCTTATTTTTGTGTGTTTTCAAAATTTTCAAAAAATTTTGGATTTCTCTATGCAAATAAGTGTATGCATGAGACTCAAATATGCAAAATGAAAAATAAGATCACAAAACACAAGATTATAATTTTTTTATACTTTTCTATGCAAATAAGTGATGTGGTCATCAGACCAGGAACTGAATCAGAACTTCATCAAAGTGTGTTTGATAACAGACTAAAACTCATCCATGACATATGTGCCTTCGAAGGAGCCTACCAAACGATCAAGGAGGAGTTAAGTAACAAACCGACTTGTTCCAGAAACTTAACTCAATAAGGGAGCTGCTTGAAATTGAATCAGCGCAATAGAAGCCTACATGAAAGAGATATTAAGTTTTTAATCCAGTAGAACAGTTTCAGACCCGTTTTTGCATATGGACCAGAAAACGTGTTCCACAGCCCAGAACAGCAACTTTATTGACCCAACCCCACTTGGAGCGTATTCTTGGATCTCTCCTGGATCCAACAAGATCAATATCTGAAGAAATACCCACCCGATCGTGAAGATATCAAGCTTTTTCAAAAACAGGGAAATTTGGTGCCATATAAGGAAATTTGGCAAAACATGCAACTTGGACCAGCCTATGTATGTCGAAGATTTAAACCCTCCAGGCCAAATAGAGACTCCCAAAAGGTTCAAGACACGCCAAATCAATCAGAAGGTTTCTCAATACAAAGGAGATGCGAGTTTCCATATTTGGCCGCTTCAACATGTCTCCTTTGATCATCAACAACTAGGACATTTAATTCATGAGTTTTGGTGCATCAAAAACTTCCCTTATCAAGCCTAGACGAACCAGAAAAGTCTTCATTAGTACTTGGAAGCATCTCAAGCAGATTCATCTCCAACAGCTATTTTCACATTTATTTCAATATATATTGTTTCTTCTTTTGTAATTTTGTTACTGTTAGCTTAGAGCTTATTTAAGCTCGAATTTCTTTCACTTATACACACATATTATCATCTTAATTAAAATATTATTCAGTAAAAAAAATCGACTCTTTTGTGTTTGTGTTTTGTTCATTAGAGTTCT
Organism: Cardamine occulta; assembly: GCA_028015245.1. Classification (NCBI taxonomy): domain Eukaryota; kingdom Viridiplantae; phylum Streptophyta; class Magnoliopsida; order Brassicales; family Brassicaceae; genus Cardamine; species Cardamine occulta. The sequence continues at coordinate 12,233,344 of CM051364.1, read as the reverse complement.
TAAGGTGAAATCTTTAGTGCTCTTTTGTTCTTGTTCATTTAGAGTTTAGTGTGTGATACACTTCTCTTGTGAAGCTGCAAACCAGTTTGTTTGTGTGATTCAAACACTCTAGTTTGTCCACTGATTGAGCAATTCAATCTACTATCCATCACCTCCATCTCAATTCATCCACCTTCCGCATCAAAAGCTTGGAACCTCTTGATCGTTAGGTGATCATAAGTTGGAGTGATTCCAATCTTATATCAATAAGTGTATGTATGAGACTCAAATATGCAAAAAGGAAAATAAGATCACAAAACACAAGATTAGAAGACGGGTCTCTCCCTCAAACTTACTTCACACCATCTCAGTATGAAATAAAATTAAAGAAAGAGATTAAGAAACACACAAAGCAAAACGAAAAGGCATAAATAACGAAAAAATGGTATATACAAGAGAAAGAGAGAGCCATACCATGGCTCTGGTTGGGATTCTTAGGGAGTGGAGTGAATGGAGTTGAGAAACTCGTTTGGTGGTCCTTGAATGCAAGTGTGAGGACCATCTTCATCAACTCTTCAGCACCGTTTGACCTTTTTTCTTTGAACTCCGGTGAGAGAATTGTCTTGACCGATAAAAAGGGATTGGATCACCATTTGAACTTGACTTTATACTCTCCCTTTCCATCACTATGCTTCCAAGGTGTTAAGGTTATTGAAGTGGTAGCCAATGGTGAAGTGACAAGGGTGGGAGGGTGGGTTGGTTTTGGTGGCTTCACAATGACCTTTTTCTCCATAGGCTATTCAAATAGAAGCCCTAGACAACCACCATCCAAAACTTCAACATATTTGGGTTGGAGTACAAAAGAAATCCCACATTCTTCACGCTCTCCACTTGTGCTTCATGTGTGATTGTTCCACAAAACCTTTAAGAGGAAGGCTTGATTTGGTAAGAGACTTTAGGATTCACATGAATGAGAGTCACTCTCTTGTTGGGGAAGCTGATGCTTGTTCCCACCGTATTGAGGAATGGGGTTCCAAGAATAAATGGAATCCTATTCGGTTTCCCTCTATCTACAACCATAAAGTTCGTTGGAACTAAAAAAATCTCCAACCTAAAGAGGATAATCTTCAATCATCCCTAGTCAAGGTTTCGAAGAGGCGTCCGCATAAGTGATTGAAGAGGAGTATTTCTTCATGTTTTTGATCCCGAGGGTGTTCATCATTTCAAGCGACATCACATTCACACCAGCACCGGAGTCACACAAGGCATCATCAACTTTCAAATCTCCAAGGGAGCAAGAGATTATGAATGTACCAGGATCTTCAAGCTTTGGAATAGTCTTGGGTCCAAGTGGTGTTGCATTTGGTTGTTTAAACGCATCCATGAACTCTTCCACTTTCTCTCGGTTCGCTAGAATAGCTTCAATAAACTCTACATGGAGAGGAACTTGGAGCAAGCTATTCATAGGAGGCAAAGGTACCTCAATATTGCTCATGTGAGCTTTAAGGCTTGAAAGGATCTACTTTTTGGCTTTGGTGAGAACTCTCTTGGGAAATGGAATTGGAGGGTTATAAGGAGAAATCTCAATCTTTGGTGCATCTTCTTTTTCAACCATGAGAATCTTTTCTTCTTCCTTAGTGCTCACTTCCACCTTACCTTCGTTCTTACCAACCAAACTTTCACCATTCACACCATGGAGAAGTCTAGAGAGCTCTTCTACATCGTTTTCATGGTCACACTCATTACTTGTGAGAATAGCCTTGCAATAATCCTTGGGATTAGCCTGGAGTTTATTTGGTAATACTCCACTTGGATGTGTTGCACTTGAAGAGACTTGAGCTACTTTCAGATCAATGGTCTTCATATAGGAAGCCAATCTATTGATCTTACCATTAAGCTCACTATATATCTCATCCATTTTATAATGCATCTCAACAAACCTTTTGCCAAGATCTTCATAACCCTTAGTTTAACCCTCTAGGATTCTCTTCAATGTTGCATTCATTTCATTGTCTTGAGAAAGGGGGTTGAATAGATAAGTTGACTTGGTTGGAGAATTGAGGCCTTGGTTGAAACTCTTGTTGGTTGATGGGTGGATAGGTTTAATTTTGGGGGTTCTCAACATTGGGGTTCCTATAAGAGAAATTGGGATGATTTCTATAGTTTGGGTTGAATCCCTTGTTGTAACTTTTGCCTTGATTGCCTAGATAGTCCATCTCTTCTTGTCGCACAACACAACCTTCAATCCTAACATCTTGATAACCGTGAAATCCACCACTATCACCCACATAGTTGATTGGTAGTTGGTTAGCTTGGAGGAACTTGTCAAATTTCTCATTTAATTCCTTAAGCTCCTTACGGTTATGATCATTCACTTCGACACCATCTCTTGATGTGCGATCATAATCATTACCGTAGTTACCATCACTTTAAGCCAAGTTTTCTACCAACAACATTCCATCTTCTGCGCCTTGTCCCAAGAAGTTTCCAATTGCTAGCAGTATCCAATAGCATCCGATACTTAGGCAAAAACCCGTGGTAGAATGTACTCAATAGAGATTCCTTTGAGAAGCCATGGTGTGGACATTGTGATGCATATCCTTTAAACCTCTCCTAAGCTTCACAAAGACTCTCATTTCCCTTTTGAGAAAAACTTGAGATCACATTTCTTACTTTTGCCGTCCTTGATGTAGAGAAGAACTTGGCAAGAAAGACTCTTTTGCATTGATCCCAAGAGTTTATAGATTCATGAGGAAGACCATGAAACTTGGAACCTTGGACCATGTTGATTAGGTTAGCCTTGATATCAAAGTTATTGTTTCCAACCAGAGGAGGCCTAATACCGGTCCTATTCCCATGGATGTTTGGTTCATCATAGGCTCCAATCACTCTAACAACATTTCTTTGACCAACTGGAGGAGGATCGTTGTCCATGTTTACTCCTAATATATTCAAGTAAGATCTCTTACCAATCTATGGATGTCTTCAACTTGCTCAACTCGGTTTGTTTTCCCGTGTCTTCTCAAGTTCATACACCTAAGGAGAAAGAGATCACACACCAATCAAAAATATTAGGGGTTATTGAAAAACAAAAGAAAATAAAAGCTTAGTCTCAAAACAAGACCAAATCCTAATGGTTATTGCTTTTCTCCCCGACAACGGTACTAATTTGATAAATCGGTTTTGCAACCAAGGTTATCAAATAACCTTATATGCTATTGAGCATAAAGGATATCGATTCTCGAGGAAACTAGCTTTAACACATCAAGAATGCAAGTCCTATTTCAATCTAAGCAAATAAAGGTTTTGAGTTTTGAAACCAAATTTGAATCTAAAGAAAACAAAGTGGAAAAATAGAGAAAACGGTTTTAAATTCAAATAAAGATAAAAGCGAACTCTCAGAAAATGATAGATGAATAGGGCTATCAATAACTAACTAGTGGAGCTTAATTCTATCTCTTAAAGCTAATCCATCAGTCTTAGATCACTAATCTCGACGAATCCATTTTTTGTGGCACTAATCTCTATACTAATCATTTGATAATTAATAACTTCTGTTAGCTAATAAAATGATCAATAAGCATTGGGATCAAGCTTAACTAACCACTAAACAACCTAATCAACTACTTCTGTAGGCTAGGAATGAAAAGCTACTTGATAATTTGTATCCGACATTTCATCGAACACTTTCCGGACGCTAAAATGCCTAAGCTCTAAACTAGCAATTCTTTGCCTAATCTAGCATTGAGAACACCTATCAAGCATGAATCTAAGTTGTTACAAGCCTAAACTCCACTAATCTATCATCAATCACCCTAAATCTAACATTCTCAAAAGCTCTAAAATACTACTCACTCAAAATCATGAGAACACAAAACAATTGGCTTGATTGATAAGTAATGATGATAATAAAGATAAGTAGTGAAGAATTTAAGAAGAGAAATGGTTTTGATACTTGAAAATAGAGAGATTAAATACAAAGTCTTCTTAGAACTCTCAAAAGAGGCTAAGAAAAAATCTAAAAACAAGCATGATCCCTTAACATTAGGTTAAGGGATATTTATAGTAAATAACAAAGGAAGCTAAATCAACCAAAGTAAACCAAGATGAATTGAAATAAGAAATATTGGACCCAGTTTAGGAGCAAAACTGGAATTCTCGGAGTGGATATAGCGACCATGCTTGGCCGCTACAATCTGACCGCTACACGTTATCGAGGTCGCCATGTAGCTACACGAGCCAGATAATCCTCGCCGGATGGTTTCCGTCGACTTCTAGTGGTCTCCCTTGGTCGCTAGCATTATCGGCATGACTTCACTGCTCTCTCCTGCCTGCTATAGCTCCGCGACGTTGTCTCCCCGCTAGCTCCAGCCGCTGAGTTCCCAATGGCTTTTTTTCTTCACTTTAAACTCCTCTTTGGTCATCTTCTTGCCCAATTGACTTCAAACACTTATAAAACATGATGCATATGGAAATGATGCAAACTATGCATCTAAACTCCTAAATGAGAAATGGAAATGCATGAAACTGAAGCTAAATTGATGCTTAAAAACATAATATATCACCTCTAAACAAAAGCTCTTTGACGCGAAGATGTGTCCCTCTCAAAATCTTTTTCCCTCTTCTTAGTTTCTTATATTTTTCTAACCAAAACACACAAAATATCTCCTAAAAATAAATTGAAAAATTGGAATCTTATTATATTTTCCTAACCAAAACCCTAAAAGCTGTTCTCAAAAAACATAATCAAATTAAATGAAATCTTATTGTACATACCCCTATTATTTCCATTCCTAATTTCTTATCTTTTTTTAATAAAAACCCCAAAAACTGTTTCCGATAAAATCATATTTAAAAACTAAAATCTTATTATCTTTTTCTAACCAAAACCCCAAAACTATCTTTTAAAATATCAGCTTCAAACACGGACACCCGCATGCCAGCAAACCCGCAGCGGTTCAACCCGCACACCCGTCTGGCCATGCCCGCGACGCCCACTGTTTCATGGAAAAATATTAGTGTCCAGGTCTGCCCCGCAGAGGTACTTATCGGGCCATGCCCGCAGAGGTAAATATCGCCTCCGGCCCGCTTGACAGCTCTTAGTCTAAGTGCAGATAATTTCCTAAGCGGTTAGCTTTTTCCGAAATTTAGGGTCTAGGCGATATTTCCGAATTTGACTTGTAGTCTAAGTCCGGATGATTTTCTAAGCGGTTAAGATTTTTCCAAATGTAGGGTCTACCAGTGGATACCGATATGCTACTTTTTCCATCCGTCATTTCCAGATTCGACTCAAAGTCTATGTCTAGATAATTTTCTGAACGGTTAAGATATTCTCAATATTATGGTGTATATGCTACTTTTGTTTTTTGGATGCATTTGCTTTTGAGGTTTAGGGTTTAAGAGGATTTAGAAATAACAAACTAAGACAATAAGTGAACTGACCTGATACATTTCTTTGAGCTTTAGCGTTATTGTGTTGAATCCTGCCATAAACTCATTCAACCTGAAATGAATTCATAGTCATACAATTTCAAGTTAGCATCATAAGATCGTGAACAAAAGGGAAATTGAATACTACGAAAAAAAATAAAGGTGTGGAGTACCTTCTTTTGCGTAATTCATCATATTGTTTCCTTAGGTCAACTTGAAATGATGGAGTTATCAACGTGGATTCCAAAGAAGAACTCGTTAGCATAAAAAAAAAAAAAAAAAAAAAAAAAAAAAAAACTGGAGTAGATGACTTAGGGACATGAAGAAAACTCACTAGAGCCTCGAGAGATTTGATTTCCTTCATCTGTTCAGCACATTTGTTAGCATGAGAAAATCAATATTTCAGCGAGCAGTCCACTAAACTAGTCCAATAAAAAAGAAACATATAGTAGAAACAAAGCATTTATATATACAAATGAAAGAGGTTCTCGCTCCTTGTCTCTACATTTCAGGTTGGATCGTGTCTGACCCTTATTTCAGGTTTCTATCGAGGTTTTAAAGTCGTTGCAGACTTGACCGCATCCGGAGGATTGGTTCAGGTTCTTGCCTGGGGTTTTTCTTGCTGGATTATGAAGCTTTGGTCCCTTATTTAGTGTGGTATCTTTGATTCACTATAGGAGGATTCCGTTATTGCTGGTTTGTTTTGCACAACTTCCTCGGTAATTAGCTATGGAAGGCTCTCTGGTGGGTTTTAGAAGCTGTGTAGGCCACTTGTTTCGGTAATTGCTCGGGTTTATCTTCTCTACCTTGCTTTGGTTCTAAGTCCTGATTTCCTTTGTCTTTGGGGACTGCTATTTGTCCGCCAGCTTATTTGTCGAAGCAGTAATCTTTTGGCTTCGTTATCTTTTGAAGATTGTCTCTTATTCATTAGGGAGTGGCATCAGACTCTCGAATGGCTTCTTCTGTTGCTTCGATGATTCCTTCTTCGTTGCGCACTCTCTTTGAATGAGAAAAATTGTCGTCATCTGTCTAGTGTCATTTGCCTTTTTTTTATCTCTTTGTTCCATTGTCTTTGTGGGTGTGATGGTGTTAGTTCTCTACTACACATGTCTGTCCAATCCCTTAGCACAAAACATGTTTGTTTGTAATTTAACCCTTTATTATCAATAATATTCAGATGACAAAAAAAATATATATATATATACAAATGAAAGAGGTTCCACATTTGTATTTCAATGTTATAAAGGTTGATGTCGCCTATAAAGGTTGTAAATTAGTCAAAGCCTTTGCATTGGCCAGAAAAGCACAATACAGTCAAAATAGAATAGCTGAAACTCATTGACAACAAAATCTTATCACTTCTCCTCATCTTATTAGCATTCAAATCCTAGAAAAGAACAGCCTATGTCACAATTATTAATATAGTAACATGTTCCTGACTAGTAATTCATGCAGTGACCAAATAGTGCATCCACACAAATAAAAAAAAAGTTGACAGCATTTAAGAAAAACAGAGAAATATTATACCGAATATAATCTACAAAGCTGTGTGGTTGCGTTCAAACCTTGTTACTTAACGAAACTCTCAGCGACTGAGCTTGTTCATGCAGGTAAACAGCATCATGTGCAGTGTCCTTTCACCGTTTTAACTGTGCCTGAACGAGGGGTTAGACAAAAAAATCACTCACATTACGAGGGAGAGAAACACTAGCAAATTAAATACGAAGCTGACCTGAATGGCCTCAGTCAAAATTTTGTACCGGTCCAGTTCAGCATTCCAGTGATGAAGTTGATCAATGTCAAGTTATCAAGTCATCTTTTAGTTCATCCTTGATCTCTTCTAATTCACCTATAACAATCAAACTATCAACCAATCAGTTTTTCTTCAAACGAATCCGGTCCTAATTCCCTAAAACACAAATCAGCCTTTACATTCCAGCCGCTATCTTTTGGACCTCCTCAATTGCTGTAACTGTTACTTTCAACTAAGCTGCTGCCTCCTTCACCTTCCTTTTCTGCAACATTTTTCATTTCAAAAAAACTTATCTGATTCTTTCTTTTTAGTTGAAAAACAATCCTCGAAACTAATCAAATGACTTTTCGATTCCATCTTCTTAGCAAAAACTACATAATGTACGATCATGCAAAACATTAATGCTAGTATAGTGTCCTTTGTGATTCGTATTGTCTTAACCAAATTGATGCAAGGATTGAGCAACAATGAATACAGTAATGTACACCAAAAATCACTATAGAAGCTAAGTGAGGATGAATAGTTGACTTACTAAGAGTACTGTTATTTTCTTGAGATCTCCGAGGTTTGAAGCTACTGAAGAGATCTTTTGTTCATACAAGGAAAAAACCGATTTTGAGATAAATATACACAGTTGTATTGTATAAGCATGGTTATGTCTTACATGAACTAACATAAATACCCCATGAAAAATCACATTAAATATATTTTCATATATATATAAATTTATTTTTCTAAATTACAGCAGTTTTTTTAGTAATTCATTTTACTAACTACATATATTTTCAAAAACGATAACTAAATTTTGATTACTCTAATATCGTTATTCAACGAAATTAATCTGATATTTTAAAGTTTTGTCTATTTTTGGTATTGGAACAGAAAATAGTAGGTATGAGACTGGGAATGGATAACTCGGATAACAAAAAACATTACCTGAACGATTATTGATAAAAATGGGATAAGAATTTTGGATAACGGTATGGGATAAAAAAAATTTGTGTAGGTAAATTCAATTCTTAAATTATCACTAATTTTGGAAAGAGTTGACTACAAGATGGGTAAGGATCCACATTTTAAGAATTTTCGGATAACTTTTGAAAACATTTAGAGAATTTTTAGAATTATAATTTTTTTTGGATAATTTTCATTAATTTTATAAAAATTAAATATTCAAACGAGAATACATGTATTCTATCTAAAACTCTTACCCAATTTCTTATAACAAGCATTGCCGAACGGGTTTTTTTTTTTGTTAAAATTGTCGAACGGATAATTATTTAAAAGGAAACTATTATGGGACGGAAGAGTTTTTATAGATTCTGGCTAAGACGGTTTTCCGTTCCATAATAGATATACCTACGTTATATAGGGAAATAACCAAAAACTAAAACCGAATCCAAATGCGATTTAAATACTCCTAATCAAATTAACAGTAAGAAATGTTTTGATTAGTTTAGAAAATATACATGTAACATCACTTAGCATTTATAAGTAAATTATATCTTAAATTTAAATATTAAATAAGTTATTCTCACAAATATAACTCCGCACGTACGTGCACATCCGATTCTAGTTTTCATTAACGAAGAGTAACATTTACAATTACTCAGAATTTTAGTTGCTAATGTTTCTCTACAACTTGAACTGTCTACTTCTTTTTTTCTTTTTCTTTTTAAACTTTTAATATTTCAAAAGTCACAATAATAAGAGTTTACGATGGCTGTAGTTGGTTCAATTAATTTTCTAGTGTTTATTAAACTTTGCGGTAAAATCTTTTATCATAATTTTTTTTAATTCTTCTTTTTTAAATAATAAACATTAACTTATCGATAATTTAATATCTCTATAAATTAATAAAAGATCATGGTCCAACATTATTAATTATTAATTTGGAGAGGTTTTACTTTTTATATATGTACCAATTTATCTCTAAGATATTGAGATTCTTCACCAAGACCTAACTAACATTTTTGAATGAATTATTGCAAAACTAACTTATGCGGAAATGACAAAGCTACAACATTTACAGGCCAACTAATATAAGGAAGATTGTCCAAATCTAACTTTCCGAATCAAATAAGCTTCTTTCACCGAAGGACACAAGCAACTCTGAATGTTCATCTTTCTTGAAATGCAAGCTAAACTTCTTTGCTATCAACCTAACACCTTTCGAAGCTTATTCACCAGCTCGTCTCTTCTTGAAGGCTCTACCTGCATCATACACAATCACTTAAGCCTCCAAACAACCAGCCATACAAACAGTTTTCTCTAGTGTTTCATTTTCATACCTTGTTTAGAAGATTAGCAAGTCCCTGAGGTAGAGCTTGCAAATCCGATGAATTCTCAATCTCTGCAAGTTGATTCAGCAGTTTCTGCACCCTCAACTCGCTCAGTTTCAACTCGTAGTTGCTTAGATTGTCCTTCCATGTAAAGAACATTTGGTCATCTGTCCAAGCTTCTTCTTTCCCCTTTGCAATATCGGATATGCGGAACCAGTCCTGAATCAAACCTAATGCAGATTTATATGATAAGTTGTCTCCAGACACTTTTCTTACGGTTTTCACAAGAGAGCTCTCAGCGATTCTTCTATTGAGCTTTTTATAGAAGAAGGACCTCGAGCCACTCCATTCCACAGCACTTTTGATCAATCCTTTTGCAGCCATTCTCATGGAAGTATCATGAAGTTCCGCAAATTTGGTGGCAATTTGGATATAAACAGGTAAAAGCTGCTTCACCCGGACTTTAATCTGTTGCTGGAGAAGCTCCACCTTTGTATAAGTCTCACTCTGCTTAGCATCTTGCAGGTTTGCTTTGAGACTGATTAGCTTCTGGTCCAACCTTCCCATGGACTCTAACATTTCTTTTTTTCTAAATTTAATCTCAATCATCCCTTCTGGCTCGAGCACGTTTCCACGAGCAGTTTCATCAGCATACATTTCAACATAATCAGAATTTATCTGACTATCAACAACAACCCAAGCTCCACCTCGCAGCTCTCCCATCTTTGGGATGTACACAAACACTGGCTGCCGATATGTTCTCAGATTTTCTACTATATTTGAACCCGCCTGAAGTATTCCTTCGAAAAGATCTCTCTGCCCACCTGAAAACCCTCTACAGTTTGCTAGGATGAACAGTGGAAGCTCTTCGCGGTTGAAATCCATGAGCGCTTGAGCTGTCTTGGCTGCTGAATCAGGAAACCAGACTTACCCTGCTTGCGGAACTACTCTCTCATGAGAGTCGACCTGTCCAGGATCTGCTGGGATGATCTGCATTACAGTCTCTGTCTCAACTGCGACCACTCCTACGGGTATTCCCCCGAGCTTAGCTCTACCAGTCACTACTGTCTTTGCCCAGCCTTCAAGAGTCTCAATAAAGCTATTTTTATCAAAGATACCACCAAGCCATTTACCAGTATTGTCGTTAATCCCAGCTATAGCAGCTCGTGGGTCGCAAGAGTTCTCTGGGACGTACTCCACAATTCTCTCCGGTGGATCTAAAGGATCAAGAACAGGAAGAGGACCACCCATGTAAGCAGGAATGTAGCTCAGCCAGTTGAGAATCGCTGCTACGCCTTCGAGATCATCTGAGACTGTAAGATGAACAACACCATTTGTGCCCATGATTTTCGGGCCACCAAGTTGCATGTGAGAGCTATAGACCTCACGCCCAAGTAACTTGTTGAGTGTAGAAAATCCTGTCAAGATGATTGGCTGGTCTACTCTTTGTATGCACCTCATGCCCAGGCGGGCAAGGTAAGCACCGATTCCAACCGTTCTTCCACTAACAAATGTTAGAGTAAAAGTTTCGTTATACGCCTTTGAGTAAGCACCAGCTATTGCCCCACTTCCTGTTAAGTTCTCAACTCCAATTCCATCTTCTTTACCAACAATCGTATCAATCACCCATCTTGTTTCCCCACTAGGGAGCTTCAGTTCGTGCGCAATGACAGATGATCCAATCCTTGCATGGTCTTCAGAGGTTAGGTACCGTATATATACTGAAAACCATTCTCAGGGGAAACTTCATCAGACCACCCAACTTTGAAGCAGGCTTTAACTTCTTCAGCTACGCCGAGTCGGGCACCAGAATTTGCTGCCAAGTAAATCAATGGAAGCTTTTTGGCACATGCGAGTTCAGTCACAGCATGGAAAAATGTAACCTCTCTAGGACCAAAAGAACCAGCTTTGTATGTGACATCATTGGCGACTAAGAGAAGTTTCCGTCCCATAGGAAACTCAGGAGTCGACATCTCTAAGCACCAGGCCACCATTCCAAAGTCGTTGAGACCCAGTGGTCTTTCAATCGGAACAAGAGATGTACCCAAAGAAGCTTCTGGCTTGGAGAATACAAGCTCTTTGACGTTGATCAGATTATTCATGCCTGGTTTCCTAACTCCTGGGTGTTGTGAGGCCCACAAGAGCTCTAATGCTGTCTCAAATGCCTGAAGAAGCAAGAAATAACATAAGATGGGCTGAAAGGACCCAAAAGAGTAAATCTGTGTGAATATTCTGAATTCAGGTACAAACCAAGGGAAAGTCATAGCAATAAGTAGTGTTACTCTTCCTTGCCGCTAGACGTTTCCTGTCCAGAATATTCAGTGGTTTATATTGACCGTTGATTGGGGTTCCGTGCAAAGGCCCCTTCTTAGTTATGGATTGATAGATTAAACAGTTTGTCCCAGTAGCTTCCACTTCTCGGTATATCTGAAACATCGAATCACAGAAAGTCAAATTCTGCATCTATACTCTCTGTATGGTTTGTACAACAAAATATTTGTAGGCTGACGTTACATGGACAGTGCATGTACGGCCTGTCACGTTTGCAACCACGACCCTCCAAGCACCATTTGCCAGTCCTGAGGACGCCAACCACAATCGCACTTCCCACTCACACACACCCAACCTATGCATTCTCACTCCAATAGACCTGTGTAGCTCTCGTGCTGCTTCTTCTAAGATCATCTCAACTGTAGTTTCTTCATCCCCCGCTTCAACTTCAACTCTCCTGTGAGAAATACATTTTATATTGTTACTTACTATAAAATTCTGATACATTGCAAAAGATCACTTGTAAAAGAGACAGCCATAGAAACCTGGGGTAAGGCACAAGATCATCTATCTGCTGCTCACGGAGTATGCAAAGGAACATATGTGCATGGTCTGGTTTCATGGCAGCATTATGTGCATTCAGTTCCAGTTCTTCCATCAAAGACCTCAGAACGCATTTCGAGGTAAACGCCATAGAGAATCGTGTTTGGCTAAATTGGTTGCCGTCATGCCCTTCCTGCAACATAACCCCATCGTCCATTGTAGCCTGTCGAACAAGAGATCTAAGGAACATCCTCTTGATTGGCACTGGCTTGTCTCTAACAGTATACATATGCCACTGTCGGTCTCGTGAAGGCGTATACTGGATATTTGAGTATCCTTTCAGCTTATCCTGAATCAGAAAAACAATAAACAATCATACAAAAACAGTGAGATGCTGTAAAACACGAGTTTCAATTCATATTCATGATCATACCAACTCAAGGTATATGGACAGAGGAGGTTCAAGATGACGAAATAGCGGCTCTTCTTCATAATACTGTTTCTCCATCGTCCAATGGAAAGAATGTCTCATTGGTGTTTGTCCTTCATCTCGCTGCATTATACAACTGATCACACTCACACCTGCAGAACAGAGGCTCGAACTCACTTCTTCCTCTTTAAGAATTTTCGCTAGCTTTTTGACTCTTTCCTGAGCTTGGTCCTCATCCCCACTGAGACAAACAAACAAGCAATGAAAACAGATTAGGTACACACTACAGCTCCTAATCTGCTTTAAACAGTCAAGACTCTGTCAACTGTAAAGTACCTGTCCTGAAGCAGACTCATCTGATTGTTGATGCCTACAATAGCAATGTGCATCATATTGCCAGATAAAGGAACTCCGGCAGATTCATTGTTGTTTTGGTTTGTTTCTGTCAATGCTGCACTTATTAAGCTTGGCAGAAACTGCAACGATTTGGTTATAACCATAGCCCCCCATTTTCTCTTACTACGCTTCTCAACCAATCCGTTTTCAGATATCTTGTGATCGTCTGAGCCAATGTTTTTTCTTTCTATATGCTCCTCTAGGAACTCCCAAGAAGCAATAAGACCAGACCGGTGCCACTGCATCCTCACGCTGTCTTTAACGACATAGGGCTAGTGACATAAATCAACTTAAAATGAAGTCAACATTTTGTGTCTAAACAATTGTAAGGCAAACAGAATTTTGAATAATATGGGTGCGAAAGAATGAACTCTTACCTGGTATAATCTGCGAATATAAGTTTCAACAACCCGTCTTTGAAGTGTGTGATCGCTGTGGTCAAATAACCCCACGAGAGGGTCTTCAACAGCTAAAGATGCGCTCACAAGATCTTCCATCCTTTCATTAATAGCACTTTTCCTCTTAGGAATAGCCATATTTTCTCCATCCTCTGTAAACATTTCTAACTCTGAAAGGCTTCTAGCAATGTTTGAACGAAGTTCACTTAATTTGGTCTGTTCGAGCAATTGACTCGCCTTGAGTGCCAACTACACACACAAAGTGATCATCAGCTGACGAATATCTACAACCATATCACATAAAACATAAAGGAACCATACACACCTCAGAGTAATTAGTATGGTTAAGTGTTGAGAATCGGATAAGTTTATCTCTGTATGCAGCAGGATTAGGGTAAACAAGCTGCTCCATGAGTCGGAGAACAAGTTTTTTTTTGTTTTTTATGCCCTGAAAAAGAAGAATAGATGAGCATACCAGTTCAATGACATAGCAATGAAGACAAGAGAAACTTGGTGTGAGAGTATAGTGACAAACCTGGTGTGAGAGCACTATATCCACAATCTTCAACAGATCTTTCTTGTATTGCTGACGCATGCCTTCTATAACATCAGCCTTTTCAAGAAAAAGAAAAATGTTTATTAAGACTCCCCACACAAAATTGGCAACCAGAGAGCTGCTTGTTTGTTATTGCGTCTTATATTATTACCAGCATGTTATCATTGAATAATTCTTCTACTGATAGATATTCTTCAAAGAGGGAATGAACGATAACACGGGCATGACTTTCTCTACCACCTTCATAAGACTTCACAAGGCTCATCAATGGTTCAACGAGCCTTTCAAGGGCACCTCTCTCTTTCTCATCACAATATGATACACGAGCCTGTTGCAAAGTGGACAGAAGTGAAGGGAATTTCAGAAACTAAAAATAGAACTTGAGGTCTCTAATGGAAGAAAGAATAGGTGATCACCTCTAGAATGCCTTTTAGGAGTTTGGCAGGGAAATCTGCGGTCAGGGAGTTCTTGGAGATAATCTCAAATTCCCTATACTTTAATTCTAGCTGATAAAAGAATTTTATAAGAAAAGCTACTTGAAAATCAAAACAAAAAAACACAAGAGAGGAAAACGGATTATGAATAGTATACAAGTGTTTACCATGTTCCTAAGATCTTTAGGTAATCTTGTCGCCAGAACTGCAAAGCACTCTTGCCACTGAAGAAATGGGAGTTCAGGGCTATCAAGGCAATTAAGTAAGTTTTGAACAACCTGCAAGATATGAGAGATCTCAGAGTCAAATAATCTGATGAATTTTAACAGAAATTGCTGTATGATCAAATGGGAAAACCAAATTGTATTTACCTCATCTACATTATGTTCATAGCCGGCAAGAATCATGCGAGCAGCATTTAAAGTTGCAGCACATCTCTGATGAACTTTACCAGAAGTTGCTGTTGGAAGCCCTAATCTTGGGAAACTTCCAGGAAAGGGTTTGGCCTTTCTTACAGCAGAAGGATCATCAAGATCAAGCACGGCTATAAGCTCCCCAGCCTGTCAGGAAATGAATGGACGGGTAAATCAGTTTCAACAAAAGTAAGGAACCAATTTTTGTTTAGCAACAGAGCGGTTTTTTTACCTGCATGGCTTGTCCTTCAGACATTTTGAAATGGATAACTCCTGATACAGGTGAAACAAGTGGCATACACATCTTCATGACCTCAACTTCGGCATAAGGCGTGTCCGCATCAATACTGTTGTTATCTGAAACCAGATACCTTAGCAGCTTGCACGGAGTCTCAGCAATCAATTTTGAAGGATCGTGATCATTCTGAACAAGCCAAAAAGAAACAGATAACATCAGAAAAATGTGTAGTAGCATGGTAAGACAGAAAGAAAAAAATAATCATTTGAAACCTGAAGTAAACAAGTTCTTCCGTCAATGATAAGACGGGTTCCCGCTGCTTCTTCCTCTGCATATATCACATGGCTTTTACCATCCAACTGCAATGACAGAAAACCAACCAAGGAGGTAAGATTCACAAAGCAAGTAACTATGCGTAACACAGGCAGAAAACTCGCCTGCATCAACAGGCTTCCATCACGTAGAGTGTGTATTTCTGCTACAACTTCTGAGTTGTTCATTCTTAGCCTATAGCTTCCTGATCCACCCCGGACCACATCAATCTAGAAACAGTTATGTTCAGTTGAGTGAGCCTTAGTAACTTCATATTCACTGCAGAAATAATATGGCAGAGGAAAAGAAGAAATGCAGAGAAGTAGAATACCGTATATTTACTTCCTTCAATATTCAGAGACACTAGAGAATGCACAAGAGATATATGCTGCAATTTAAGAGAGAGAAATTAAACTGCAAGATCATTACAAGGATAACAAAAGAGAGAACTGATATTGGAATACCTTTGGGGGAATTTGCCCCTTCTCAAGATAACCAACGTAATCTGAGACCACGGCAGTACTGGTTGCTGATGCTTTCTGGGAAAATAAAACATCTCGTCACCAGATAGAAAATTTTCAAGACAAATAGATCTCCGAGGAATAGGCCCTTACATAGAGAGCCCCGCTGACAACAGAGAGATACCATGGAGGCGTCTCCGCTCTGACCCGCATAGCAATCCTGCGGTCCAACCAACCAGTGTGAATTTTGTTTTCCCGGTAATCAGAAGCCTAGTCAACAATTGAAATGATCTTTTCAGTGAACATTGCAAACACAAAGTGCAATATTAGTGTGCAGGAAGAAGCAAGCATACATGTAGAAGGTCGATCGTGTAATTAACGTTAGTCCTAATTTCTCCACGGATTTGAATTTCTTTCAGCCCAAGAACCATATTTGCAATCGCTAGGGCTCTGGATTCGCCAAATGCAAAAACATGTCCTGAATAGTAGATTAAAGGCAGTTTCAATTTGTAAAAACTCAAGAAAAGAAGTATCCTAGCAGCCCAAATATTTCATTTAACTTACCAAACTGGGAATCTGAGAGCTCGTGGATGCCTCCACCAGACTGTAAGAAAAAAACTAAAGTCATAAAAGTTAAGACATAGCCAAACACATAAGATAGCAGAACATCTACAGATATGTCTACCTTGACAGAGAAGTACGCCCACACATTTGGCTTGCTCTTAAAACTCAACTCCTGTTGCAAGTTCATACGAGTGTTACCCCTACACAGTTCTCACTGAATAGACTTTTAATTTTTCATTCCACAGCTATCATATTACCTGTACTTTACCGCTGGTTGGTTTGAACCCATCATCAGGATCCTCGCTTGTCACGCGTACAGCCACAAAATGACCTTTTGGCCTTATAGCTTCAGCTCTATCAAAATCGAAAGGGGAGGCTACAACCGATGTTTTCCTCCAAGAATGATAACCTCCACCATGTTCTATACCATAGAACCGTCTTATCTCTAACAAACCAAAGTGAAACAGACAGTACATTACATAAGCATAAGGACTAGAAAAGGAGCCGCTGCGTCTGGAAAATTAAGAATGCAGGCCATACCAGGGATTTGCCAAAGAGGAATTCCCATCCCCACAGCAACTTGGGCAGCAGGAAGATTTATCTCAGCAATCCACTCAGTTACAGGGTGCTCAACCTGACA
Source organism: Cardamine occulta (assembly GCA_028015245.1). Taxonomy (NCBI): domain Eukaryota; kingdom Viridiplantae; phylum Streptophyta; class Magnoliopsida; order Brassicales; family Brassicaceae; genus Cardamine; species Cardamine occulta. The sequence continues at coordinate 12,216,244 of CM051364.1, read as the reverse complement.
TCGAAGATTAAACGAAACTAAGTCTTCACCTTTCAATAGAAATTCAAAACAAAATGTAGCATATAAAACCAACCTGTAACCGAGGGTTAAGCTCTAAGAAGTAGTACTCCCCAGTCTCCATGCTGTAGAGGAATTCAACAGTAGCAGCTCCAACATAGTTAACACTCTTAGCCAACCTTCTAGCTGCCTGCTCAAGTTTCTTCACTGTTTCTAGTGGAGCAACAGTGATTGGACCCTCCTCTATGATCTGGTGATACAAACCATAAAGTAATAATAACTCTCATGCAATCATTTGCGTCATATAACTCAGTTGGATCATAAAATTGAAATATATAAGAACGAACTAGACAGGGTGTATTTCTATATCAAATAAAGATATAGAAATGGCGATGGAGAATGAAACGATTGGATGGAAAATGAGGTTATACGGAATGATTTTTCAGATTGGCAGAAACAATTAGGCACCATCATTTCTCTATTTCATCACTTGTCTCTCACACCAAAAAGGAAAAGAGTGGTTTAATTCTATTATGTACCCACGCAAGCAACAAAGACTAAGCTTTTTTTATACCTTCATGGAATGCAAGACAAATCACAATAAAAGAATCACCTGATAAAGTGATAAATCACAACAAGAGAATGGACAAGCACGACTATAAATACAGCTATACACTTAAGTTTTCGAGCTTGTCAATTTGAGATCAAACTTCAATCTTGTATGATTTCATCCAAGACTAGTAAGAAATAGCAATGACAAATATCCACTAGATCATTCACTATATCTGTAGCTAAAGCTTAGATTTAACAATTGGATCAATTATGAAACTAGAATCAGAATATCAAACATCAGCTCATTGACTTAAGCTACAACATCCCATGGACTTCAAATCTAGAAATTTCACAAACTAGGTATTTTTGTCTCTATCTCCTCTAATAATCACTTCTCTCTGTAGGGGAAGAGTTTTCGGAAAAGTGAGAAATGCTTTAAATTTGAAATTTTTTTTCTTTTTCTTGAAAGGATGACACAATCGTCTACGGGAAGGTACACCGAAGATTACTATTCACATAATTTAAAGAGGCTGATTTTCGTGTGTGGCCAAGTAGTGAGGCAAGTTGAATTCCAAAGGATTCTGACTGAAAAGCAAGTAGTAGATGAGATTGTTTAGACAGGACTGGTAGAGACAACGGGAACCATTCCGGTGAGACCCGAGGTTATGGAATTTGTGTGAGAGTCACTTGATATGTAGACTAATCTAATGTTATGATGAATTTTGTTTGAAGACTGGTGGTTCTTTCATGGCAATGCTCGTCTTAGATAGTTTCGACATCACTCCAGACAGATAGTTTCGACACCACTCCACACGATCTATCAAGCTTTATGAAGTTTGTGTCTCTATTTTTAATTTATGTTTGTTCTAATGGTTTAGCCGCTATGGTTGCTTTCGGATTTGTCCAAATAAGCTTATCTAATGTATCCATTTGGCTTATGAATGGAGAACTTGTTTGACCCAAAAAAAAATTTTTTAATTGTTTTGTTGCAACAAAAAGGTTTCTGTCTGTCTTGAGAAAATTGCCAAGTCTTTCTTATACAAAGGTATGTGGACAAGTTCAAGAAATGAATGTGCATTCACAGAGAAATATGCAATGGAGGACTGGTGGTTTCAAAGCTAATGGAGGACTGGTGGCTTCAAAGCTAATGGATGCAATTACAAGGAGAGGCAAAAGAAGAAATCTGTTTTTTTTTTTCTGTAGATGAAGATACTGAGATTGATTCATTTCAGCTTGAGGACAAGCTGAATCTCATGGCCGGGTGAGAGAGGGAGAGATTAGAAACTATTAGTTAGTTTGGCTTAGAGAGAGCATAGTGTGACTCTAATTATATAGCAAACCTTAATTGTTCTATATCTTGATGGTTGAGTAATAAAGAGAGATATGATCAATTTAAACTAGTAATTAACAAACCTTTTGGTGTCTTCTCTGGACGCTACAATCACGGCTATGCAATGCTGAAACATTTCCATATTGATCACACAGAAGCTGCACCTCTAAATGCCGACTCTATACCAAATATAAAGCATTACTTTAAGTTAATCCAGCTATATTTTATTTCAAAGATATAGTTTAAGTAGCCATACCTGTGAAGCAACCTTCATTATAAATATCGGCGAGCCAGGGACCTCACCTTGAACTTGCTTGAATAGAGCCTTAACCTCATCAGCGATATGGACCTAAACAAATGAATAAACCAGAAAAAGTATATACTTATATAGTCTACAATCAAAAAGCATATATATACACAAGCTGACCTTCCTAATCCCTTTACCGCCACCACCCCATGAAGCTTTGATCATTGCCGGGTAACCAACAACTTCACAACTAGCAATCGCTTCTTCAGTTGTGTAGACACAAGCTTGGCGATAGATTTGCTCAGGGATCGTTACTGAGCTGCTATTCGGAGGTATTTTAACCTGAAAAACCTATGAGTTCATATCATTTTGAACAGATCAACAATTCTCTGGTAAACAAAATGACCGATTGTACTTACATGGGAACCACTCCATGGCAGAGTAGGTACATCAGCAGCTTGTGCAATCAATGAAGAACCAATCTTATCCCCTAATGCTACCATTGAAGCTGCTGTAGGACCAAGAAATATGATTCCTTTTGCCTTTAAAGCATCAGGTAATTCAGGGTCTTCAGATGCATGACCCCAACCAGGCCACACTGCATCCACTCGCGTTACCTCAGCTATCTACACATAAGTATTTTTGGCAATAAAGAATCAAGACTAACTCCAAAGACCAACTAAGCATTAGTAGTTTCCAAAAGTTTCATTCACCTCTACAATAAGCTGAACATTAGCATAATTGTTATTGTTGGTTCCTCCTGGAACCTCCACAAACTGATCAGCGATTCTGATATGCTCAGCATTGATCCTCATGTCTTCAGGGGTTGCCATTGCTACCAATGATATGGCTTTTTCCGTGCCAAATGTTTCGTAAGCCCATGTTCTGATACTTCGTATAAACTTCACAGCTGCCATTCCATTGGTAGCAACCAAAATACTATGGACTGCACTACAAGAAATCTACCGCAATTCCGACGGAATTTCCGATGGAATTAATATCCGTCGGTATTTTCCGACGGAATTCCGACGTATTTACGACGAAATTGACAATTTTAATATCCGTCGGAAATCCGTCGGAATTCCGTCGGTATTTTCCGACGGATAGTAATCCGTCGGTTCCTGTCAGAAATCCGTTGGTTTGCCATCGGTAATTTCCGACGGATTCCATCGGATTAATATCCGTCTGAAAATTTGAACGTTAATATAGCCGTTGTTATAGCCGTTATTATATCCGTTAAATTCCGACGGATTTCCGACGGAAAGAGTTATTATATATATGTTACCATACTTCTCTATTCAATCACAACAATAAAATTCTACCCAACAATTCTTAAAAAAACGTGTAGAGAGAGATGTCATCTTCTAGAGATTTCAGATCGTGGATGGATGAAGAAATGTTTGATCCGGAGTCGAAGTTATTAAACGATGGTTATGCACGAGGTATATGCGAGTTCATGGCCGTTGCTGGAAATCAACCGCGAGTGAAAACAAGTGGTAAGATGAAATGTCCATGTTTAATTTGTCGCAATTCTCGTAATGTTAAGATAGAATTAGTATGACATCACTTGTATAGCAATGGATTTATGCCGGGTTACAAGATTTGGTATCTACATGGAGAAAGAAATTTTGAATATGGTAGTAGTAGCAGTGAACCCTATGTTGCGGATAGCTTAGGAGAACATAGAACGGAAGTAGATTTTGGTGTTGGTACCGTTGAGATGGTGAATGATGCGTTTAGAGAGAATTTGTCTTCGACCATAATAGATGAGGATAGGATTGAAGAACCAAATGTAGAAGCTAGAAGCTTTTTTGCTATGTTAGGAAGCAGCCATTATATGATGGGTGTAGAGATGGTCATTCACCTTTATCATCTGCTAGTAGAATGATGACCATTAAGACGGACTTCAATTTGGCAGAGGAATGTGTTGATGCGATTGCAGATATGGTGAAAGATCTTTTGCCTGAAGATAATCTTGCACCGGCATCATACTACGAGGTACAGAAACTTGTAGGTGGTCTTGGTTTGCCGTATCAAGTAATAGATGTGTGCATCGACAACTGTATGATATATTGGAGAGAAGATGAAGACAGGAGAAGTTGTCGATTTTGTCGTAAACCACGGTTTCAAGATACTAGTGGGAGAGTTCCAATTCCATTTAAACGTATGTAGTACTTACCGTTGACTTCGAGGTTGAAGAGGTTATATCAATCTGAGCGCACGGTAGAGCAAATAAGATGGCATGCAGAACATCGTCAAGATGGAGAGATTACACATCCGTCAGACGCTAAAGCGTGGAAACATTTTCAATCCATGTATCCGGATTTTGCGTATGAGAGAAGAAATGTGTACCTCGGGTTATGTACAGATGGTTTCAACCCATTTGGGAAGCATGGAAGGCAGTATTCGTTGTGGCCCGTAATTGTAACACCGTACAATTTGCCCCCTGGTATGTGCATGCGTCAAGAGTTTTTATTTCTCTCTGTTCTTGTTCCCGGCCCTGAGCATCCAAAGAGATCACTAGATGTATTCCTCCAGCCATTGATCTATGAGTTACAAATGCTATGGAGTCACGGTGCTGAAGTGTTTGATGTTTCGCGCCAGCAGAATTTTAGGATATCGGAGTTTCTTATGTGGACCATTAGCGATTTCCCAGCATATGGAATGTTATCTGGATGGACAACTCATGGAAGACTATCGTGCCCATATTGCTCAGACAACACAGATGCATTCCAATTGAGGAACGGAAGAAAGTCGTGTTGGTTTGATTGCCATAGAAGGTTTCTACCGATGGAGCATCCCTATCGGCGGTCTAAAACATTATTTACGAAAAATAAACAAGTGTTTGAAGCTCCAATTGATGAGGAAGACGGCAGTACATTATTGGAGCAGTTGAGAGATTTTGGTGCTCCGATGACTTCTGAATGTGGAGGTAATGGACATGAAACTGTTTACGGAGCCAGGGAAGTTCATAATTGGCACAAGAAGAGTATCTTTTGGGAATTGCCTTACTGGAAGGACAATTTATTGAGGCACAACCTCGATGTGATGCATGTTGAAAAGAACTTCTTTGATAACATAATGAATACAGTTTTAAATGTACCGGGGAAGACAAAAGACAATCTGAAGTCTAGGTTGGACTTGGCAGAGATTTGCGATCGTGATTTTCTTGAAATTCTTCCCAATGGTAAATATCCTTTTGCTCCGTACTGGTTGGATGCACAAAAGAAAAAAGAATTTTTTGATTGGATTCAAGACGATGTCAAATTCACTGATGGATATGCATCTAATCTGCGTAATTGCGTCGACTATGGAGAAGGAAAGTTTATCGGAATGAAGAGTCATGATTGTCATGTTGTGATGCAGCGACTTCTTCCATTCGCTTTTGCGGAGCTCCTTCATAAAGATGTGTACGAAGCAATTGCAGGTATAAATTATTTTCATGTGTATTTTAAAAATTACTGATATTTTTATTTTATATATATTTAAATTTGTGTATTTTTATTTGCAGGAGTTGGTGCTTTCTTTCGGGATTTATGCACAAGAACACTTACACTTGAGGGGATTCCCAATTTAGAGGACAATATACCCTTGATCCTTTGCAATCTTGAGAAGATATTTCCGCCGTCCTTTTTTGATGTTATGGAACATCTTTCGATCCACCTCCCCCATGAAGCTGCACTTGGTGGTCCTGTTCAATTCCTTTGGATGTATCCTTTTGAGCGGTACATGTTCCATCTTAACAAGAAGGTTAAAAATTTAAGTCGAGTTGAGGGGTCAATTGTCGCACAGAGCATCAACGAAGAAACCTCACATTTTGCGGAATATTACTTTCCATCGGAAGTTCGTACGAAGAGTAAACGTCCTGCTCGCCATGATGATAGAGGTGAGAAAGCCATGTATCCATTGGTGGTCCCTGAGTTGTTTTCGCAAGTTGGTCGATTAAGTGGAAAAAAGAAGAAACGCAAATTTTCACAACAGGAGTGGACTCACTTGCATAAGTATATCGTAACAAATTGTGAGGAGATGGCGGAGTACGAAAGGTAAAAAACTAAATCTATTTAAATACTAAATTAGTTTATCCATAAGTAATTGCTTTCAAAGGTTATATAATGTTGTTTGATTTCAGGCTTTACATGGCAATAATACGTAGCCATTTTCCGAAAAAGACTGAAGAAGAACTTGAACTGCATAAAGAGAACGATTATATTACTTGGCTACAATTTTACGTAAGTAGGCTATAACATTAATATATAAATGCCTTCAATTATTACGTTAGTGTTTTATATTAATTTTGTGGAAATTATTTTCTTAGGTTAATGAAGGAATTAGAAGTGGATCAGTTTTCCCGACATGGTTAGTAGAGTTAGTTACTGGCCCAATCTACATTGGGACCTCATATCCTAGGTATTGCAGTAGGGGATTTGCGTTTAGGATTCACGATGAAGGAAGATCAAGACCAACTGCAGATTATGGGATTTCGGCTCAATCTGGTGATGTTGTCTACTACGGGATTCTCAAAGAAATATTGCTAGTTCGCTACCCAGGGATGTTGGACTTGAGGTGCATTGTATTTATAAGTGAATGGTATGATCCAGAAGTTGGGCGTGGGGTTAAGGTGAACCAATTTGGCGTCACATCAGTAAATTCTAGAAGAAGACTTCGTACGTATGACCCATTCATCCTAGCATCACAGGCAGACCAGGTTCAAATATTTTAATAAATATTGTATATTATTAAAGTTTTTGGATTCTATTAATGTTTTATTTGACTTCATAACTTATATTTATTTTTTTAGGTATGCTATATTCGTTACCATAGGGTAACACGGCGTTCAGATCCTTGGATTACAGTGACTCCAATTAATCCAAGAGGAAAAATTTATGGAGTTTCTGAGCACGATGCTTTACAACCAACTAGAAGTGTTCCAATGGATCATGTTGAGCATTCTTTTGATACATTCCTTGTGGTTGATTTGACGGAAATTGGTGATGATAGAGTTCATTCAGAATCTGAGGAAGAACTTGGAGAATTTGATGAGGTCGAAAACGATATTCCTTCAGAAGGATCATTATCTGATTCAGATTAGTACATGATCAACATTTGTTTTTATTTATATTTTGTATTTTTATTTCGTGTTTTACATATTACATTTTATGTTTTAAAACCACAAAACCATAAATAAATATAAGGTTTAAAACCACCAAACCAAAAAACAATAAAAAATACTATACAAGAAACATCTAAACCAAATTACACATAATCCGACGAATTTTGGCTGCAGAAGAAAAATGTATTTTCCTTTGTTATCCGTCGGAAATTTCCGACGGATGTTTTCTTCCGCAGCAAATGTCAGTCAATCCTTAAACCGAGACACGTGTAACCACGAATCCGTCGGAAATCCGTCAGAAAATTCCGACGGATTTCCGACGGATTTCCAATGGGTTTGTGGTTTCGTGGTCGTTTACAATCCGTTTCTCCTGAAATATGTTTGTAGTAGGGTTTGTTACTCATTTCAATGATAAAATACTAACATATACCTTGTAACATATCATATATAGCAAAATTAAAAAAATTCCTACTATCATGTCTACATGTTACTACATGATACATATCTTATAACGATGATTTATAACCATAACAACTAAATATCTTTGGATTTTGTATATTTCATTTGTAACATTGTATTTGTTTATATTTTGTATTGATCCGTTACACGCGTTAATTTTCGCGTATCCGTCGGAAATTTAACGACGGATTTCTGACGGACACGCAAAAATTAACCCGGCAAATGAAATTTTCATTTCCCGGTAAAATTAATTTTCGCGTATCCGTCGAAAATCTGTCGGAAATTTCCGACGGATTTCCGACGGATACGCGAAAATTAAGGCTGGAATCTTCCCGAGACCGTGTGTCATTTAATATTAAAAGATTCTAATGGATATTCCGTCGGAAATCCGTCGGAATTATTTGATAAATAGACTCATCTTCTTCCCCGCGGATCTGAACCGCAAACGAAAAAAAAAACTCAAAACTTCCGATTTCGACTTCCGATTTCTGTCCGATTGAAGCTCCGATTTCGACATCAATCATCAAGCATCAACATGTCTAACAATCCTCCATCAATTCCATCCAATTTGTAAGTTTCCAAAACTATAAAAATTATAGATTTCCAAGGTTGTAAGATTGATGTTAGATTTAGGTTGCTGGATGTAAGATTTAGGTTTTAGGATGTTAGATTTATGTTATTGGATTTTAGATTTATGTTTTCTAGTTTTAGTTCTAAGATTTGTTTGGTTAGATTTAATTTTTAAATTTTGGGAAATTTTGTTTTGTTATTGAATTATTTAGAACAACTAGAATTTGTTATGTTGGAGAATTTAGTAGAATAATTTTTGGAGAATGTGGTATGTTATTTTGGAGAATTTTTTTTAGATTAGAATAAATTATAAATTTGGTTAGAAAAAATTAAATTGTTTTTAATTAATTTATAATCATTTTTAAAAATTTATAATTAATTATAAGTTTTTTATTTATAATTTATAATTATTATTTATTTAAATTTACTTTACATTATTAATTTATATTGGAGAATTTTTAAAAAATTTATAATTTTTTTAAAAAACTTTTTTAATTTTTTTTTTAAAAATTTATAATAAATTTATAATAAATTTATAATCTTTTTTACAAATTTCTTCACATTTTGTATAAATTTATAATCATTTTTAAAAAAATTTATTAGGGATTACGGATTATATTATGAGGGTGCTGGGAACCGAGTACGTCGAGGTTCCGGTAGGGGTAGGGGAGTTACGCCGAGGAGTCAGTCTACGGCGTCTACCCATATTCCGGAGACCGCATCACCTGTACCATCCCCTGCTGCATCGACACCACCCCCTACTGCACCGTCTGCAATGAGCGTCCAGGACTTCGTTGCTTTACCTGGACGAGAGCGATTCACTCGTCTTCATCCGGATTATGTTGGGACAGACACATGGTAAGTCTCATTTTTCAATTTTAAAATATTAAATTTTATTTAATATTTTTTAATAAACTATTTTAAGTCTACAAAACAATTTATTTTGAAGGTTTAAAGATTCGGGAAATGGGATTTCCAAATCTATCAACCGGATGCTTAATGGATTGCTTCAGCATCCGTATCCGGCGTACGCCCAAATGCCCTTAGAAGAGCAGGAAATGTGGTTTCAGCAATTTGCGGTAAATTTTTCATTTTCTTTATTGTTTACTTTGAATTTAATTAGTTTATTAGTTTATTTTAATTTAATTTCCATTTTTTCAGCAAGAATTTACTTGGGATAGTCACATTACCGCTTTGGTTAGAAGGACTTCACAAAAAAAGCGGCAATCATGTATTCACGGAAGATGAACGAGTGGAAGGCGTTGTGGTTGAGGAATCTTGTTCCAAGGGAGTTGGTTATGAACCCGGCCCTATGGAACGGGTTGATAAGCGTACTTGAAGTGAAGACGCTTCTGAAGGCTAGCTCCACAACCCATTCTGCATGCCGGAACCGCGACCGCAAAGGGAAGGGTAAGGCGACGCACAATCTAGGAGCAACCAGTTTGGTCACAAAGGCGACACAACTCGTAAGTCTTTGGCTTAATCACTATGTTGTTTTTTAATTTTATATTCAAAATATTTACTATATTTGTTAATTTTGTAGTTTCGGCAAGATGGTGTCCAACCTTCTGCCCTCAAATTGATCGAAGTTGCTCACACCAACAAGACCACCAATGAAATCCAAGATGGTGTAGCTCGGGAGATCGTTGGCAATGTCAGGACGATGGGTGCTGACTATCTTCTTAGTCAACCAATCATTGAAGGAACCCCGCCTCTCACCGAAGTCCCGATCGAGAAGATCAACGAATTCGTCTACGCGGTAAGTAAATTTTAAAATTTTAATCAATTCTTTTTAACTTTCAAATATTTATTCAACTTTTCATTTCTGCAGTGTACTCCGAAGACCAAAGGTCGGGTCTTTGGTCTTCCCGACGATTCAGCATCTTACTCGGCTACTTCACGCTTTTACGGGGATCCTAGCGCCGATCTTACAGCGAGGCTCGCAGAAAAAGACAAAGAAATGGAAGAGCTGAAGGCGGATATGCAACGCCTTAAAGAGGCCGGAGAAGCGCAACAGGCGAAATATGAAGTTGATCAACAAGCAATGATCCAACGGATGAACGAATTCTTTTCGCAATATCCACCACGTCCACCGGGCGTTTAGTTTCATTTTCGATTGTAAACAATTTTATGTTTTTTTTCTTTTTTAATATTTAAAAAATTACAATAATATTCTATTTTAATTTTCAATACTATTAAATTTTATTTGTCATTTCTTTTTTAAAAATTTAATTTTCTTGAAATTAATTTATTTTTCAAATTATTATATTAAAAAAAAAAATTTCGCAGTCCGTCGGAAATCCGTCGGGTTTTAGATCCGTCGGAAATCCATCGGTACTACGTCGGGAATCTGTCGGTTTCTTTCGGTTCAGAAACATCGGAATTCCATCGGAAATCCGTCGGTGTGCAGATCCGTCGGAATTCTGTCAGTTTATCTCCGTCGATAATCTGTCGGTCACCGTCGGTTAAAAACACCAGAATTCTGTCGGGAATCCGTCGGAATGGTTCCGACGGATTTCTGACGAACACCCGACGTAATACATTCCGACGGATATCCGACGGATTAGTGATGGATTTCCAGAAACTATATTCCGTCGGAAATCCGTTGGAAATTCAGACGGATTTCTGACGGATTTCAAAATTCCGACGACATAGTTCAGACGGAAAAAACCGACGGATTTCCGATGGAATTCCCGGTTTCCGACGAATTTCCGACAGAATTTTCCGTCTGATTCCGGCTGTTTTCTTGTAGTGCTGGCCTTTTCCCTCCTAGAGCTTTACAAAACTCATCCACTTCAGACACCGCAGTCACATCGTTTTTACTAGGTACTTCACCATTCTGATTCCCGTTAACCGAGCCAGCCACTAAAACTGTCTTTTGTTCTTCAGATATATCTGTAAAAACAGCCATAAGGCATAAGTAGACATATATCACGTTACAAAGAATTGTAATGGGAACAAGAAACAGGATCTTGAACAACAAATAAAACCCATTGATGCTATCTTTTGAGCTTATGACACTAAACCAAAATGACTTGGAAGAACCTAAACAAATTTTACAAACATGTTGGGACTCAATTTAAGCTGGGATTCACACTACGGGGCGTTTTTCAGAATTAAAAAATAGCGTTTTCATAGATATGACAACAAATTCATATTGAAATGTATAGGAAAAAAAATCAAAAAATGCAATCATAAGCAAAGATAGAAAGCAACCGTTATCCAAGAACAAGGTCAGATCAGGGCTATTCGCGTTGATTCTTGCTAAGCAAACCAGAGGAAACTGTTGTTTGTTCCGAGAAAAAATCTTTCTGTAAAGCGGAACTCCTTTAAAGGATCTCCTAGTACTTCCCAGCTTCACTGTAGCTGGAAAGTATCTGTCCATGGTATTTGCACTTGTGATCCATGGAGAAACATTAGTGAGGCTAAGAGGATCAGAACCTCCGTTGCCGGTAGAAAAAAAACTCAAAGCTCGCATCTCCATTTGCTCTCAAAAACTTGGGGACCAAGCCAAACAGTCCTCAGATTAGTAAACGTAAAAACTGTGTTAGGTTAGGTTTTACTAAACCTTTTTATAATAATTTTGGGATTAAACTTTGTGACCAAGCCAGATGCTGTTAGTCAAAGTTTGGACAGTTAAACATTTATAATACTCGGGGTCTACATTTTTGGAATCATATTTACGTTTTTAGAATGAAATTTGATTTTTTTTTCAATTTTTCTTAGTTAAGTTTTATTTAGACTATTATTGTAACATCCCAACAGGGTCATTTTAAAATTTGTGGAAACAAGGCCCAATCTCTTTTTCTCCAGTCCATTAAGCCCACTAGGGTTAAGTTGAGGAGTCTATAAATATACAACCTCAAGGTTCCTCCTCACTTTAAACATCACAAAAACACCCTAGGCACAAGAGAGAATAGAGAAAAGAGGGAGGAGAAGGAGCCGCCAGCCACCACCGCCCTCGTCCCCCGGCCCGATCTCCTCTGCCGACGCCGAGCTCTTCCTTTGCAACACCGGTTACATCAAGCTCACACAAGGAGAAGAAAAGAAAAAGAAGAAGAATAAGAAGAAGATTTGAAAAGAGGGGATCCACATTAAGAATAGAGTCAGAAGAAAAGGAAAGTCATAAGTAGGCATTAAGTAAGGAGCAAGCAAAAAAAAAAGTCAGTTAAGGTAATTTTCCATTCAAACTTGTTCCATTTAAGAAAACCCCATTTATGGAAAGTTCTATTTAAGGAACGATCCGTTTATGGAAAGTTCCATTTAAAAATCCGTTTATGGAAAGTTTTAGTTAAGGAAAAGTTCACTCACATATCATTTCTCGAAATGGCAGGTTCCAAGAAAGGAAAGATCAAGGAAAGGAAAACATGTCTTTAGGTAAAGGTTATGTGTGTTCCTCCTCTGAGAAAGAGATGCACATGGAAGTTGTGTGCAAAGGACAACCTCAAAAGGTCTTCCACACTCATGAGACTGCAAGGAAGAGTTGATAGCTATGATCCAGAATTTTCTCTTTTTATTATAAGTGCATTGGAACATGTATGCTTAGACCTTGATTAGGGTTGAGTGCAGTTAGGTTGTTAGAAACACCGACATAACATTTAAGGAGGAACAGTAGTAGAAGAATTATGCAGCATGAAGTATAGAATAGTTTCATAACATGAAATAAGGAAAGGTGTCAGAAGTAGCATGTAGCAAGAGTTGTAGATGAGTAGTTGCATGCATTTGATTGATATTAATTTACTGTAGAACTATAGCGCCAAAGCGAGGTGCGTTACCATTTGGTAACACCATGATCCTCGGTTCCCTGGGATTCCCTCGGTTCGAGCCACTTCATATGGTATCTTTTATGGTAGCATAACCATTTGTAACGCCCCTCGCATTATCTTTATTTAAATCAAGCATTTTGGGAAATCCTAGGGAACTAATGATCATGGTGTTACAAAATTGTAAGGCCCCTCGCTTTGGCGCTACAATTTTACTATCAATTACTATCAATCAAATGCATACAACTACTCGTCTATAACTCTTGCTACTTGCGACTTCTAAATTCTGATACATTTCTGTTTTTCATGTTATGCAACTACTCTGTACTTCATACTCCACGATACTTCTACTATTTTTCCTTCTTAAATGTTATGTTGGTGTTTCTAACAACGTAACTGCACTCAACCCTAATCCAGGTCTAACTATACATGTTCCATTTCACTTAGCATAGAAAGAGAAACTACAGATCATCGCTCTTACCTCCTCCTTGCAGTCTCACGGGTATGGAGGACCTTGTGAGGTTGTCCTTTGGACACGGCTTCCGTGTGCATCTCTTCCTCAGAGGAGGAACAAGCATAACATTTCCCTGGAGACATGTTTCCTTTTCCTTGATCTTTCCTTTCTTAGAACCTGCCATTTTGGGAAACTCTATGTGATAGAACTTTCCATAAATGGACTTTCTTTAAATGGAACTTCCCATAAACGGAATTTTCCTTAAACATAACTTTTCATAAACAGAACTTTCCTTAAATGGAACAAGTTTGAATGGAAAGTTACCTTAACTGACTTCTTTTCTTTTTCCTTGCTCCTCACTTAATGCCTACTTATGACTTTCATCTTCTGCAGATTCACTCTTTATGACTTTTCTTCTTTATTTGTATGATTCTCTTCTTAATACAGATCCCCACTTTTCAAATCTTCTTCTTCTTCTTTCTTCTTCTCCTTGCGTGAGCTTGTAGAACCGGTGGATGATGTTGTGTTATTTGTTATGGTGTAAAATAATGCGTAGTCAAGTTTTCCTCAAACAACACAATGATAAAACTTCAAGTGCACAACCAAATCAATTGTAGTACTTAAGGTATATCGATTCCACAGAGAGAGAAGTCGTATTACAAATCTATAGGAACAAGTAAGGCTAGAACTAAAATATAAAAGTGGGAGTTTTGTTTTGTCATGCAACAAGTAAACTAAAAAGCAAATAAATCGAATCTAAAGCAATAAAGAGAGGCGTTGGGCATTCAAAGGGTCGCAGGGGTTCGATGATCAGTTCATTCAAAATATGTTCATGTAAATGCATGTCTACTCCTAAGTCTCGGACTCTGAAACACGAAAGATCGATTAACCTATAATTCATAGAGAAAACCGGCTGAGATCAATATGTCCAATTACTCAACTTACGCATGCAATAACACATATATCAAAGCATTAATATCAAGTTCAATCTTTATCCATAAAACTCCATAACTAAGGGATATGTGCTTGTTATGACGCGATACTCATCCAAACTAGGTTCTACCAAACTAAGGATGCGGATAACGAAACCTAGATGTCTGAAATCAGTGGCTAGTTCAAGATTCTAGCTACATGCATTAAGAGAAAGCTCAGAACTAAAGACAGTGCAAATGATGATGCATAGACAATAAACTCGCCAATCAAACTACCTAGATCATCTCCCCCCTTTGATTAACCCTTTAAACCCAACAAGTAAACTACACAAGCATGTTTAAAGGAATCATCAAAGCAAGGTTTAAGTAATTCATAGATTGCATAAATAAAAGATAAAGGTTCATAGATTACAAACTAATAAGAGAAGAGAAGAGAGCTGGTGAACTTCAAGGGCTTCGGCGAGCAAGAGGGCTTGGTGCGGCTCCTCTGGTCGTCTCTAGGGTTTCTGGAGTTTCTGTGAAGGCACAGGAAGAAGCACTAAGAAGGCACTTTGAAGGCACACGAAACCCTAATGATTAGGTATAGAATTTATAAGGCTTGGGGTTCAAGAGGTCGGTTTTAGGATTTTGGAGGCTAAACTCGTCGTTTTGATAAGTTTGGAGGTGGAGAGTCGGTCTCGGTCACGGACCTTGTGACCGAGGTGGTGAGGAAGGCTGGCCTCGGTCATGGGACTTGTGAACGAGGTCACCAAGAAGCTTGGCCTCGGTCACACTCATTGTGACCGAGGTTGACAGGTCATCACTCTTTGGGTTGTATCTTCCAAACGGCTAAATGGATTGCTTTGATTCTTATCCGAGGTGAATTTTGACTCTTCCAGCTTTCCATGGATATAAAGATCTCTGAATTTGGTCCACGAGAAGGTCTTCAACGAATATCAAACTTCTGATGCTATGAAACTGCCTTAAAACGGGTTTTGCTCTTTTTTGGTCCTTTTTGGTTCATTTTCCCTTAAAACATGTAAAACCTCTTTGAAACTAGAAATATTCGATAATAGCCTATTTAGCCTTGAAAAACACCAAACTCTTCACAAAACCATATGAAAATGATAGTAAAAATAGGCAAAAATACAATGTTATTAGTGGAGCAAATGAAGAGCTCAGCGGTGGCGGTAGCAGCTGGCGGTGGTGGAGGGCGGTGGTGGTGGCTGGCGGCTCCTCCTCCTCTCTCTTTTCTCTTCTCTCTTCTCTCTTCTCTCTTCTCTCTTCTCTCTTCTCTCTTCTCTCTTCTCTTTCTCTTTACTCTTCTCTTGTAGTGAGTATTCTTTGGTATCCAAAATATTGAAGAAAAATAAAATAAAAATTGTTAAAATTGAATAAAGTTGGTTAAATTTTTAAAAATATAACTAGAAACTTTATGATATTTTAGTTATTTAATATATTTTGATTATTTTGGTTTTAAAATAATTGATATTTTTGAGTTTATAATTATAGTTTTAGATAATTGGATTATATGAAG
Source organism: Cardamine occulta (assembly GCA_028015245.1). Lineage (NCBI taxonomy): Eukaryota > Viridiplantae > Streptophyta > Magnoliopsida > Brassicales > Brassicaceae > Cardamine > Cardamine occulta. Next base: position 12,200,314 of record CM051364.1, on the reverse strand, counting down.
TTTAAATATAATTAATATTGGTATATATATAATTATATTTCATATATTTCGGATACCCATTCGGTTTCTAGTTATAGAAGTAACGGTTCAGGTTCGGGTTCGGGTGTTCGGATTTAAAAGTGTATGATCCATTCGAGTATTTTAAAACTTCAGGTCAGGTTTGGGGTCCAATTTTTTTGCCCAGCCCTACTACTCAACTTAACCCTAGTGGGCTTAATGGACTGGAGAAAAGGAGATTGAGCCTTGTTTCCACAAATTTTTTAATGGACCATGTTGGGGATGTTACAATTATTGTCTTTGCTCTTTGATTAGGGTACTTTACTGACGGATTTGTGATTCTTAACATAAATATATATATGAAGGCCAACAAAATATTGCGAAATATAGTGACATCTTGAATTAATTATTGCGAAATTTGTTTATATGGGAATGACAAAGCTACAACAACATTTACAGTTCTGGCCAACAAAATATAAGGATGATTGTCCAAATCTAATTTCCAACTAGCTTTTGTTACCATAGAACACAAGTAACACTACATGTCTATCTTTCTTGAGACAGAAGCTAAACCTCTTTGATATCAATCCAACACCTTTCGTAGCGCAGTCACCAGCTCTTCTCTTTTTGAAGGCTCCACCTGCATCACACATATTCACTTAGGCAACCAAAAAACCTGAGCCATAGAATACTAGAGAACCAAAAACAGTTTTCTTTAGGGTTTCATTTTCATACCTTGTTTAGAATATTAGCAAGCCCCTGAGGTAAAGCCTGAAGATCCGATGAGTTCCCAATCTCTGCAAGTTGATTCAGCAGTTTCTCTGCTCTCAACTCGCTTAGTTTCAACTCGTAATTACTAACATTGTCCTTCCATGTAAAGAACACTTGGTCGTCTGTCCAAGCTTCTTCTTTCCCCTTTGCAATATCGGATTTGCAGAACCAGTCTTGAACTAAACCCAATGCAGATTTATATGATAAGCTGTCTCCAGAAGCTTCTCTTACATTCCTCACAAGAGAGCTCTCAGCAATTCTCCGGTTAAGCTTTTTATAGAAGAAAGACCGCGAGCCACTCCATTCCACAATACTTTTGATCACTCCTTTTGCAGCCATTCTCATGGAAGTGTCATGAAGTTCCGCAAATTTGGTGGCGATTTGGATATAAACTGGTAAAAGCTGCTTCTCTCGGGCTTTAATCTGTTGCTGCAGAAGTTCAATGTTTGCATAAGCCTCGCTTTGCTTGGCATCTTGGAGATTTGCTTTGAGACTGATAAGCTTCTGGTCCAACCTTCCCATGCACTCTAACAGCTCCTTCGTTCTGAATTTTATCTCTATTGTCCCTTCAGGCTCAAGCACATTTCCACGAGCGGTTTCATCAGCATACATTTCAACATAATCTGCATTTATCTGGCTATCAACAACCACCCACGCTCCACCACGCAGCTCTCCCATCTTTGGGATGTACACAAACACTGGCTGCCGATATGTTCTCAGATTTTCAACTATAGTTGAACCCGCCTGAAGAATTCCTTCGAAAAGATCTCTCTGCCCACCTGAAAACCCTCTCCAGTTTGCTAGGATGAACAATGGAAGCTCTTCGCGGTTGAAATCCATGAGTGCTTGAGCTGTCTTTGCCGCTGAATCAGGAAACCAGACTTGCCCTGCTTGTGGAACCACTCTCTCATGAGAGTCTAGCTGTCCTGGATCTGCCGGGATGATCTGCATTACTGTTTGTGTTTCGACTGCAACCACACCTATGGGTATTCCCCCGAGCTTAGCTCTACCAGTCACTACTGTCCTTGCCCAGCCTTCAAGAGTCTCAATAAAGCTATTTCTATCAAAGATACCGCCAAGCCATTTACCGGTATTGTCGTTAATCCCAGCTATAGCAGCTCGTGGGTCGCAAGAGTTCTCTGGGATGTACTCCACAGTTCTCTCCGGTGGATCTAAAGGAGCAAGAACAGGAAGAGGACCACCCAAGTAAGCAGGAATGTAGCTCAGCCAGTTGAGAATTGCTGCTACGCCTTCGAGGTCATCTGAGACTGTAAGATGAACAACACCATTTGTGCCCATGATTTTCGGACCACCAAGTTGCATGTGAGAGCTATAGACCTCACGCCCAAGCAACTTATTGAGTGTAGAAAATCCTGTCAAGATGATTGGCTGGTCTAGTCTTTGTATGCACCTCATGCCCAGGCGGGCAAGGTAAGCACCGATTCCAACCGTTCTTCCACTAACAAATGTTAGAGTAAAAGTTTCGTTATATGCCTTTGAGTAAGCACCCGCTATTGCCCCACTTCCTGTTAAGTTCTCAACTCCAATTCCATCTTCTTTACCAACAATCGTATCAATCACCCATCTTGTTTCCCCACTAGGGAGCTTCAGTTCGTGCGCAATGACAGATGATCCAATCCTTGCATGGTCTTCAGAGGTTAGGTATATATACTGAAAACCATTCTCAGGGGAAACTTCATCAGACCACCCAACTTTGAAGCAGGCTTTAACTTCTTCAGCTACACCGAGTCGGGCACCAGAATTTGCTGCCAAGTAAATCAAGGGAAGCTTTTTGGCGCAAGCGAGTTCAGTCACAGCAAGGAAAAATGCGTCCTCTCTAGGACCAAAAGAACCAGCTTTAAATGTGACATCATTGGCGACTATGAGAAGTTTCCGTCCCATAGGAAACTCAGGAGTCACCATCTCTAGGCACCAGGCCACCATTCCAAATTCGTTGAGACCCAGTGGTCGTTCCATTGGAATAAGAGATGCACCCAAAGAACCTTCTGGAATGGAAAATACAAGCTCTTTCACGTTGATCAGATTATTCTTGCCTGGTTTCCTAACTCCTGGGTGTTGTGATGTCCACAAGAGCTCCAATGCTGTCTCAAATGCCTGAAGAGGCAAGAAAAAACATAAGATGGGCTGAGAGTACCCAAAAGATTAAATCTATGAGTGAATCTACTGAATTCAGTAACTAACCAAGGGGAAGTCATAGCAATAAGTAGTGTTACTCCTCCTTGCGGCAAGCCGTTTCCTGTCCAGAGTATTCAGTGGTTTATATTGAGCGTTGATTGAGGTTCCATGCAAAGGTCCCTTCTTATTTATGGAGTGATAGATTAAACTGTTTGTCCCAGTAGCTTCCACTTCTCGATATATCTGAAACATCGAATCACAGTAAGTCAAATAGTGGAGATGTGTACTCAGTTGGTTTCCACAACAAAATATTTGTAAGCTGAAGTTACATGGACAGTGCATGTACGGCCTGTCACATTTGAAACCACAACCCTCCAAGCACCATTTGCCAGTCCTGAGGTCACCAACCACAGTCGCACTTCCCACTCACACACACCCAACCTATGCATTCTCACTCCAATAGACCTGTGTATCTCTCGTGCTGCTTCTTCTAAGATCATCTCAACTGTAGTTTCTTCATCCTCCGCTTCAACTTCAACTCTCCTGTGAGAAATACATTGAATATTGTTAATATAAAGTTCTGCAAAAGATAACTTGTACAAGACACAGCCATAGCAACCTGGGGTAAGGCACAAGATCATCTATCTGCTGCTCACGTAATATGCAAAGGAACATATGTGCATGGTCTGGTTTCATAGCAGCATTATGTGCATTCAGTTCCAGTTCCTCCATGGCATCCATCAAAGACCTCAGAACGCATTTGGACGTAAAAGCCATGGAGATCAGTGTTTGGCTAAGTTGGTTGTCTTTCCCTTGCTGCAACATAAACCCATCGTTCATTGTTGCCTGTCGAACAAGAGATCTAAGGAACATCCTCTTTATTGGCACTGGCTTGTCCGTAACAGTATACAGATGCCATTGACGGTCGCGAGAAGGCGTATACTGTATATTTGAGTATCCTTTCAGCTTATCCTGCATCAGACAGACAATAAACACTCATTAAGAAAAATTGAGATTCGCTAAAACAAGAAATTACATATCATCATCATGATCGTACCAACTCAAGGTATATAGACAGAGGAGGTTCAAGATGACGAAGCAATGGCTCTTCTTCATAATACTGTTTCTCCATCGTCCAATGGAAAGAATGTCTAATTGGTGTACGTCCTTCATCTCGCTGGATTATACAACTGATCACACCGACACCTGCAGAACAGAGGCTCGAACTCACTTCTTCCTCTTTAAGAATTTTGGCAAGCTTGTTTACTCTTTCCTGAGCTTGGTCCTCGTCCCCACTGAGACAAACAAACCAGTAATGCAACAGATTAGGTACCTAATCTGGTTTAAACAGTCAAGACTCTTTCAAATGTCAAGTACCTGTCCTGAAGCAGACTCATCTGATTGTTGATGCCTACAATAGCAATGTGCATCATATTGCCAGACAAAGGAGCTACGGTAGATTCATAGTTGTTGTGGTTTGTTTCTGTCAATGCTGCACTTATTATGCTTGGCAGAAACTGCAGCGATTTGATTATAACCATAGCCCCCCATTTTCTCTTACTACGCTTCTCAACCAATCCTTTTTCAGATATCTCGTGATCGTCTGAGCCAATGTTTTTTCTTTCTATATGCTCCTCTAGGAACTCCCAAGAAGCAATAAGACCAGACCGGTGCCACTGCATCCTCACACTGTCTTTAACGACATAGGGCTAATGACATGAATCAAGTTAAAATGAAGTCAACATTTTGTGTCTAAACAATTGTAAGCCAAAAAGAATTTTGAATAATATGGGTGCGAAAGAATGAACTCTTACCTGGTATAATCTCCGAATATAAGTTTCAACAACCCGTCTTTGAAGTGTGTGATCGCTGTGGTCAAATAACCCCACAAGAGCGTCTTCAACAGCTAAAGATGCGCTCACAAGATCTTCCATCCTTTCATTAATAGCACTTTTCCTCTTAGGAGTATCCATATTTTCTCCATCCTCTGTAAACATTTCTAACTCTGAAAGGCTTCTAGCAATGTTTGAACGAAGTTCACTTAATTTGGTCTGTTCGAGCAATTGACTCGCCTTGAGTGCCAACTACACACACAAAGTGATCATCAGCTGACGAATATCTACAACCATATCACATAAAACATAAAGGAACCATACACACCTCAGAGTAATTAGTATGGTTAAGTGTTGAGAATCGGATAAGTTTATCTCTGTATGCAGCAGGATTAGGGTAAACAAGCTGCTCCATGAGTCGGAGAACAAGTTTGTTTTTGTTTTTTATGCCCTGAAAAAGAAGAATAGATGAGCATACCAGTTCAATGACATAGCAATGAAGACAAGAGAAACTTGGTGTGAGAGTATAGTGACAAACCTGGTGTGAGAGCACTATATCCACAATCTTCAACAGATCTTTCTTGTATTGCTGACGCATGCGTTCTATAACATCAGCCTTTTCAAGAAAAAGAAAAATGTTTATTAAGACTCCCCACACAAAATTGGCAACCAGAAAGCTGCTTGTTCGTTATTGCGTCTTATATTATTACCAGCATGTTATCATTGAATAATTCTTCTACTGATAGATATTCTTCAAAGAGGGAATGAACGATAACACGGGCATGACTTTCTCTACCACCTTCATAAGACTTCACAAGGCTCATCAATGGTTCAACGAGCCTTTCAAGGGCACCTCTCTCTTTCTCATCACAAAATGATACACGAGCCTGTTGCAAAGTGGACAGAAGTGAAGGGAATTTCAGAAACTAAAAATAGAACTTGAGGTCTCTAATGGAAGAAAGAGTAGGTGATCACCTCTAGAATGCCTTTTAGGAGTTTGGCAGGGAAATCTGCGGTCAGGGAGTTCTTGGAGATAATCTCAAATTCCCTATACTTTGATTCTAGCTGATGAAGGATTTTGTAAGAAAAAGCACTATTAACAGACTTGAAACTCAAAAGAAAGAACAGAGGAAAGGTAAACCGATTACACAAGTGTTTTACCATGTTCCTGAGGTCTTTAGGTAATCGTGTTGCTAGAACTGCAAAGCACTCTTGCCATTGAAGAAATGGGAGTTCAGGGCTATCAAGGCAATTAAGTAAGTCTAGAACAACCTGCAAGACATGAGAGATTTCAGAGTCAGATAATCTAATAGAAAATTTGGATCAAATAGGAAAACCAAATTGCATCTACCTCATCTACATTATGCTCATAGCCGGCAAGAATCATGCGAGCAGCATTTAAAGTTGCAGCACATCTCTGATGAACTTTACCAGAAATTGCTGTTGGAAGCCCTAATCTTGGGAAACTTCCATGGAACGGTTCGGCCTTTCTTACAGCAGATGGATCATCAAGATCAAGCTTGGCTATAAGCTCACCAGCCTGTCAAGAAAACAATGCATGGGTTAATCAATTTCTATAAAAGTGTAGAAAACCAATTTTTGATTACCTGCATGGCTTGTCCTTCAGACATTTTGAAATGGATAACTCCCGATGCAGGTGAAAGAAGTGGCATACACATCTTCATGACCTCAACTTCGGCATAAGGCATGTCAGCATCAATACTGCTGTTATCTGAAACCAGATACCTCAGCAGCTTGCACGGCGTCTCAGCCATCAGCTTTGAAGGATCGTGATCATTCTGAATAAGCCAAATTTGAAAGATAACTTAATTTAAAATTGCTTCAGAAAAGTATCAAGTAATATGGTAAAACAGAAAGAAAAAAAACAATCAGTTTATACCTGTAGTAAACAAGTTCTTCCATCAATGAGGAGACGGGTTCCTGCAGCCTCTTCCTCTGCATATATCACATGGCTTTTACCATCCAACTGCAATGACAGTGAACCAACCAACGAGATGAGATTTTCAAAAGACAGTTACTATGCATGACGTGTTTGTATCTGTTTTGTAGTATGGAACAAAGGAAGAACACTTGCCTGCATCAACAGACCTCCATCCCGTAGAGTGTGTATTTCTGCTACAACTTCTGAGTTGTTCATTCTAAGTCTATAGCTTCCTGATCCACCCCGGACTACATCAATCTAAGAACCAGTTATGTTCAGGTTAGTGAGCCTCGGTAATGAAGAAAATAATATGGCAGAGGAAAAGAAGAAATGCAGAGAAGTAAAATACCGTATATTTACTTCCTTCAATATTCAGAGACACTTGAGAATGCACAAGAGATATATGCTGCAATTTAAGAGAGAAAAAGTAAGCTACAAGATCATTATGAGCAAGACAAAAGAGAGTACTGATATTGGAGTACCTTTGGGGGAATTTGCCCCTTCTCCAGATAACCAACGTAATCCGAAACCACAGCAGCACTGGTTGCCGATGCTTTCTGAACAAACAGAACATGTCGTCACCAAAGAGAAAATTTTCAAGATAAATAGATCTCTGAGAAAGAGGGTCTTACATAGAGAGCCCCGCCAACAACAGAGAGATACCATGGAGGCCTCTCTGCTCTGACCCGCATAGCAATCCTACTGTCCAACCAACCAGTATGAATTTTGTTTTCCCGGTAATCAGAAGCCTGGTCAACAATTGAATTTATGTTGTCAGGGTAAATTGCAAACACAGATTGTAACTTTTGTGTAGGAAGAAGGAAGCATACATGCAGAAGGTCAATCGTGTAGTCAACGTTAGTCCTAATTTCTCCACGAATTTGAATTTCTTTTAATCCAAGAACCATATTAGCTATCGCCAGGGCTCTGGATTCCCCAAATGCAAAAACATGTCCTGGATAGAAGAATAAAGGAAGTTTCAATTTGTTAACTTAAGAAAAGAACTGACTTAGCAGCCCAAATACATATATTTTATTCAACTTACCAAACTGGGAATCGGAGAACTCGTGGATGCCTCCACCAGACTGTAAAAAAATAGTCGCAAAATTAAAGACATATCTAAACACGTTATATGGCAGACCATCTATTGATATGTCTACCTTAACAGAGAAGTACGCCCACACATTTGGCTTGCTCTTAAAACTCAATTCCTGTTGCAAGTTCATACAAGTGTTACCCAAACAGTTCTCAGTGAATGAACATTTAACTTTGCATTTGGCAGAAGGTATCACATTACCTGTACTTTACCACTGGTTGGTTTGAACCCATCATCAGGATCCTCGCTTGTCACACGTACAGCCACACAATGACCTTTTGGCCTTATAGATTCAGCTTTATCAAAATCAAAAGGGGACGCTACCATAGATGTTTTTCTCCAAGAGTCATAACCTCCACCATGTTCTATACCATAGAACCGTCTTATCTCTACCAAATTAAAAGCAAAACAAACAGTGCATTACATGAGTGCATGAACTATAAGAGGAGCCACTGCCTCTGGAAAATAAGGATGCAGGCCATACCAGGGATTTGCCAGAGAGGAATTCCCATCCCCACAGCAACTTGGGCAGCAGGAAGATTTATCTCGGCAATCCACTCAGTTACAGGGTGCTCAACCTGGCTCCGAACATCAAGTCAAACAAGTCTTCGACTCTCAAGACCGAACCTCTTAATAGAATCCAACACAAAAAGCTGTAGTCTGAAACAAACCTGTAACCGAGGGTTAAGCTCTAAGAAGTAGTACTCCCCAGTCTCCATGCTGTAGAGATACTCAACAGTAGCAGCTCCAACATAATTAACACTCTTAGCCAACCTTCTAGCTGCCTGCTCAAGTTTCTTGACGGTTTCTAGTGGAGCCACAGTAATTGGACCCTCCTCTATAATCTGTGATACAAACCATAAAGTAAGAACTCATGCAATAATTTTCCTTCGGCAATAGGATTGCAGTATATAAGAATAAATTAGAAGAATGTATTTCTATACAACCAGACAATTAAAAATTCAGAATCAACCACTAACAAACCTTTTGGTGTCTTCTCTGGACGCTACAATCACGGCTATGCAGAGCTGAAACATTTCCATATTGGTCACAGAGCAGCTGGACTTCTAAATGCCGACTCTATTCAAAAGGATGATAAAGTGAAATGTAAAGAAAAGCCATGCATGAAAGAACTCAACTATGCTTAGATCAAGAGATATAGTTAAGTAGCCATACCTGTGAAGCAACCTTCATAATGAATATAGGTGAGCCCGGGACCTCACCTTGAACTTGCTTGAATAGTGCCCTAACCTCATCATCATTATGAACCTAACAAATCAAACAAGAACAAATACACTTATACAGGAATCGGCTTAGACTACAATGAAAAGAGACTGACAATTCAAAAGCATATCTACACAAGCTGACCTTCCTAATGCCTTTACCGCCACCACCCCACGAAGCTTTGATCATTGCTGGGTAACCGACAATTTGACAACTAGCAATCGCTTCTACGGTTGTGTAGACACAAGCTTGCCGGTAGATCTCCTCGGGGATGGTTACCAAGCTGCTGTCAGGAGGTATTTTAACCTGAAAACATAAGAATTCGGCATTTAGAACAGATCAACAATTCTTTGGTGAACAAGTTCAGCTTTGCAGGAGTAAATTTACTCACATGAGAACCACTCCATGGCAGAGTGGGTACATCAGCAGCTTGTGCAATCAACGAAGAACCAATCTTATCTCCTAGTGCTGCCATGGAAGCTGCTGGAGGACCAAGAAATACAATTCCTTTTGCAAGTAGGGCATCGGGTAATTCAGGGTTTTCAGATGCATGACCCCAACCAGGCCAAACTGCATCCACGCGTGTTATTTCAGCCATCTGCAGATAGTATTTAGACAAAGATGAATGAAGAATAGCTCCAAAGACCACAACTCTCTTGCTGAAGTTGAGCTTCTCGTAAATAACAAAAAGTTCATTTGGTCTACACAATACAGTAAGCACAGGATAATTCAGATATTAGTATAACAAGGAGAAGTTCTCAAAAGTTGCATTCACCTCTACAATAAGCTGAACATTAGCATAATTGTTATTGTTGGTTCCTCCTGGAACCTCCACAAACTGATCAGCGATTCTGATATGCTCCGCATTGATCCGCATGTCTTCAGGGGTTGCCATACCCACCAATAAAATGGCCTTTTCGGTGCCAAATGTTTCGTAAGCCCATGTTCTAACACTACGTATAAACTTCACAGCTGCCATTCCATTGTTAGCAATCAAAATACTATGGATTGGACTTTTCCCACCAAGGGCTTTACAGAACTCATCGACCTGAGCCACAGTCACATGATTTCTACCAGGTATTACAGCACTTTGATACCCGTTAACCGAGCCAGCCATTGTATAACTATCCTTTAAGCTTCAGATATATCTATAAAACAACCATAAAGACATACTAAATCAGCTTTACAAAGAAATGCAACATTGTCTCACAATTCCACTGCCAACCAGAAATTGAGTAACAAAAACATGCCATTGATACAATCCTCTAAGCTAGAGACACAACCAAAATGATATTTGAAGAACATAACAGGACTATGCAAACAAACAGGTTCCAGTTACTTAATTTAACAAACAAAAGACTAAAGATGCATCAAAGTATAGGAAAAAGCAAAACGCAATTATTTAAAGCAAAGATCTTTCAAGTTAAAAAGCATCAATTTTTTTTGTAATTATTCTTCAGAAAGCAAAAGAAATCTGAGAGATCTAATGATTATAAAACCCCACACCCCCAAAATCCCAGAAAAATAAAATCGAGAAGCTCAAAACTTTACGAAACCCAGCTCCAAAAAACAAGCGCTAAAATCAACACCCATAGTCTAAAATTCCAATTCTTAACTCAAAAATCAAAACTTTAAACGCCCAAGAACCAAAATCAAAGGAAAAAGAAAAACTATCAAACCTTGGGGTACAAAATTGGCATAAGAAGAATAAAAAAACCATTTCAAAAGCATCAGAATTGAGACGTTTACCTAAATAATAATACAGAGAGAATGAAAGAGAAAGAGAGCAGGGTTTAAAGAGGGGAAGGTGAGAGAAGAAGAGAGGTGTTAGGTTGGAGTTAGAAGAGGAGAAGAAGAGTGGGGTCACAGGACTTCATAATGGCAGATTAAGAGAGGAAGAAGAAGAAGGAGAAGAAGAGAAGAGAGTGCACGTGGTGTCTGCCTCCGCCACACTCCACACCTTCTCCATTGTTTTTAATTTTTGTAATTTTTCGATCCCTTTTTGTTAGGAGGCGCGCCGTAAGAGTTTTCTTCAGCTACCTCTCTCATCTTCCATTCTTGTTTTTTCCGCACTATTTTCAATGGTTTTTTTTCTTATTAAAAATGGGTTTATTTCAACTTAATAATATGTTTTTTTTTTCTTTTTTTGTCGTCAAATAATATGTTTGTTTACCAAACCAAAAACTAAAAAATATCAAAGTCAATTCAAAATTCATTAACAAACAAACAGAAGAAAACCAAAGTTTACCTTAGTTTAATCAGTTTAATGCATTGGAAATTTGGAATAGCAAATTCACTGGATAATCTTCGTAAAATATTTTTTTAGATTAGACAGTATTTAAAATGCTATTCTTTGTGTTTTTATGTAGATACACTGAATTAGTTGGAAACTTTTTAATGTATATATGTATATATTCCCAGGCCAAATCAAGAACTGATATTTTTTATTATCTTTAGAATTATATTCTCTTTATTTTAACTTTAATTTATGATTATATTTCTTTCATAAAAAAAAATCTATGATTATATTTTATTTTGTGTATATCTTTTACTACTATTGAAAAGTATCAAGACAAAACAAAAAGTTATTGAATATGAGTCAGCAATGTGCTTCAACATTATTATTATTATTTTCAATATTCTTTAAGTTATTCTAAAAATGATCAATAACATATTAAATAACATTTTCGCTACTTAACTTTTCTTAAAAACTTTTACTACAAAACTATCACTTTTACGTTTTTTTGTTTTGTCAACAAACGTATCTCGACAAAGCCAATAATACCTCTAGGCTCTAGCATAGTTATTGATCGAGACTCTATCTTAATATATTCAAAAATAATAGGACAACATAGATTTTTGCCGAAATAAAGAATAGAACAGTCAATAGCAGAAAATTCATTTCTTTGTTAGAGAATTAGAGAAATCTATTTAAAAAAAAGTATTAGGTAAGCTATGAAGAAGACAGTAAAATTTCAACCGTCCGTGATAAATGATCTTCAAAGCTTCTTCTTATAACGTCACAGGAGGCCATGACATTGCATGAGATTTATTATTTCATTTATTTGGTCGGTCTATTTCCGTTTAAAAATATGTCTTAGTTATAAAGCGAATGAAGAATTGTATTAGTGTTGAGTCGTTTACGTAGGATTGGTGGTTTAGGCGACCAACCTTTCATGTTTCTCTTGCTTTAGTCCTTTCTCTTAGTTTTTTTTTTCATTTATTAGAACGTAATTTTGACCAACATCTAGATTAGTGTTGCATTCTTCATATAAAATATGCAAAAACTAAATCTAAAGGTTTTTCTTTGATAAATTTAAACCAAATCTAAAATCATTCCTGTAAAATAAATTCATAGCTTTTTACCAATCCTTCATCTACCTACTTCATAATAAGACCATCTCATAAAAAATTTCATGGCCATATTTAGTCAGGATAATAACATAGGAAAATCTCATGTGGTAAACTTCAGTTATCAATTTCCAACAATTGTTTCTTCCTTTTGTTTTTTTGTTATATTTTTATTTTCAAAATATCTCCAACAAATCATATCTTGGAGTCTGTTTTCGATGTGTATATGTAATTCTAGTATGAATATTTTGTAGGAGGTTTTGGTACAATCACTTAGCTCAATTAAAACATATCTTATTAGAACAATCGAGATGAAGAGAATCTTGATACATGATGAAACACCTTGATGTATGAAACCAGATCTTCATATTACAGTCAATGCTGATGCAATTGAATACAATGATAAGTCTAAATCAGAGAGTAAGAAGATCAATCTTAGGAAAGTGTTTAGGCAAGACTTGCAGATTTTGTTAAAGCTCATCTGTAAATAAATGAGGAAGAAAAGTTTTGGAGTTTTCTGTATATTCACAATGAACAATTACATAGTCCTTTATAGAAGAGAACATATCTTCAGCAATAACTATGAGATATACATTGCAGATACTTAGGAAATTAAAGAGCTAATTGGTTAAACTATCGAGATTTGATTTTCTGAGATACGATATCTCTAATAGCCTATCTCAAATAGGAGCATGCAGGTCTTGAATGTCCAGTTTGCCATAAAAAAAATGTCAAAAGCTTATCGTCCTAACAGTTTAGTGAATATGTCTGCAAGTTGCGAGTGAGTTGAAACATGATTAGTAATGAGATTATACCTCTCTTGATCTCATCATGAACAAAATTGCAGTCATTTTCGATGTGTTTTGTCCATTCATGGAAAACTGGTTCGTTGCAATGTAGATAGCCGACTTGCTGTCACAATGTAGATGCATAGCCTGATTGTGTGTGACACCAAGATCATGTAGCACATGCTTTAACCATTTGAGTTCTTTCTTGGTCTATGCCATAGCTCGATATTCGGCTTCGACGGATGACATATTGAATGTGTCATGTTTCTTTGTCTTCTATGAAATAGGAAAGACCCCAATTTGGGCAATGTAACTAGTGACCGAGCGTCGACTAAGTGGACATGTGGACCAATCCGAATCACACCACCCAGTAATTTGAAAATCATTACTCGCTTGAATAAGAATACCTTGGCCTGGATTTTTCTTCAAATAGCCAACCGTCCATAATGCCGCTTCCCAATGATCATCATTGTAATAACCCAATGATGAACATTGAAGGTTAAATCAGGTCGTGTGGCTTTCAGGTATATCAAACGACCAATTAGTCACCGATATTGATCCAGGTTAGGTAGAAGATGAGATTTAGATAATCCCAACTTGAGGTTCTGTTCTAAAGGAAACGAAGCCGGTTTTGCGTCAAGTAACCCAGCTTCAGCGATTATCCCTAAGGCATACTTGCGTTGGTTTAAGTAAAACCCCTTTGAGATTCGTGAAACTTTGATCCCAAAAAAATAGTTTAAATGACCTAAATCCTTTATTTTAAAACAAGAAGCAAGATAGCCTTTGAAGATCGTGAGTGCGAGATTTAAATTACCAGTAATAATCATATCGTCAACATAGACTAGAATGTTGATTCTCAAACCACCCTTATCGAAACTAAACAGTGAATAATCTGATAGAGATTGAACAAATCCATATGTGTGGAGAGCCATTTTCAATTTTTAAACCAACACCGAGGAGCTTGCTTAAGACCATAGAGTGATTTCCGTAGCCGACAAACTTTACTCTCATCAGACAAGTAAAATCCAGGAAGAGGTTTCATGTATACCTCTTCTTGAAGGTCTCCATGTAAAAATGCATTCTGAACATCCATATGATGAACTAGCCAATTCTTTCTCGCATCAACTTGTAGAAACAAGCGGACTGTCTCCATTTTGGCTACAAGACCAAACGTATCTCCATAATCTACTCCTTCAAATTGTTTATTTGCAAGTGCAACAAGACGTGCCTTGTAGCATTCTATGGTGTCGTCTGAATTGTGTTTAATTTTGTAAACCCATTTGGATTCAATGGCTTTCTTTCCAGGATGCAAGTCTTCAATTGTCCATGTTTGATTTTCTTCAAGAGAGCCAATTTTAGACCTCATCACACTGTTCTAGACCTTTTGTTGAACTGCTTGTTTAAAACTCTTTGGTTCGACAACATATGTAATTGCAACCAAATATGCACGATGTGTTGTTAAGAATCTAGTGTAGTCGACATAGTTCTCGATTGGATACAGTGATGTCGATTTGGTGAGCAATATGGTTTGAGCTGTATTTGTCACAAAGTCTTTGAGTGTGACTGGCGGTTGAGAAACACGCGTGGTTCGTCGTAATAATGGTGCTATTGGGGCCTGAATAGGAACAGGAGACATCGGCCGTGAAACACAAGGCGTTAAATCTGGTGTAGGTTCTTGAGTCAGGTGTCGGCGGAGAGGGTGAAGACAAAGAACAAGGCTTCAATGTTTCCTGGAGGGTCAGCTCCCGAGGAATCTCCAGCCACAACTTCAGTGGCATTAACAGTCTCAGTTCAGTCCAGGGGAACTCCCGATGAAGTGGTTCCCGGAGCAACGGGAGAGGAAACAGTCATACCCTGAGTAAAAGAATCTCTTATCATAATCGTGAAGAAACCCGTTGTTTAAGCCTAACTAGGTGACGATCAATAATAATAAGAAAATTCGAGCCAAATTGGTTGAATTTTACCTTGACTCTGGGCTGAAGTGGATCCTTGGAGGTCGCAACACCTGACTGATTAACGTCCTTAGGAAGCTCGGAGTTGAGTTCAGGAAGAGGAGGGGATTCTGCAAAAGTCAAAGCGAACTAATCGAACTCAGGCAGAATGATTAGAAGAGCCTTCAGCTCAGCCTCAAGCTCGGCCACTAACTTCTTCACCTTGATTCTTTCCTTCTCTGGGCTAGTCACCCTTCTCGAGCTGGTTAATGAGGGTTAGGTTACTCTTAAGCTCATTAACATGACACTGGAGATGTGACCTAGTCTCTAAAGAGCTGATGTACTCAGTCACTTGCCCAAAGAAGAATCTGACCACGACCTTTGACTTCTCTCCTTGCTAAGCTGGATTTCAACCTCAAGTTATGGTCTTGGAGTTTCAGAAGAGCATTATGTTTTAAAGTGAGTCTTGATATTTCTCCTTGGTATAAGTCATCTTCTATTTGAGGGATGAGGTTGTAGCCTATAACGCATTTTGTTCGAACAAGAGAGCCAAAAGCTTCTCCTCTTGCGTCTTTATCATTAGCCGTGCCTCGTTTTGCTCCCTCTATAATCTCACGACATGTTCAAACTATCTGAAGATTTTTGTGACTTTTTCCTTATCCGAAAGATATGGACAGAAAGCGTTAGAAAGAAAGAGCCATGTACTAGTTAACGTACAAAAAAACAACAACAACAATTACCGTGGGAAGAACCGTCGATCCGCAAGGTAAAATCCAAAGCGGGCAGAGGCTGGGATAAGCTCCCATAGCAAGACGAATCATGCTTATCCTGGCGATTCGAGCTGCTTCCAAAATCCTGGTAAGAAGTAGGAGGACATGAAGGAGGAGGAGGCATAAACGAAGAATCTTTCCCTTTGTCGCTCGGTCGGAACTTCGGATTATGCTCCCAAAGAGTTAAGTTGGCCACTGAAGCCTTCTTTTTGCATGCCAGGGGAGCAACAGATCCATCTTCCTCTTCATCTTTATCGTCAACTACCACGGTCGAACGACCCGAGCGGGAGCTTGATCCCAAACCGGACTGAGACTTCGAGGAACGACTAAAAAAGTTCCCAATAAGGCTAGTCTTGCAAGTAACCCCCTCATTCATAGCTGATATTAGTATTTTTACTCAGTACTCAGCCTGTAGTCAAGGAAGACCTAGCAATAGGAACTTATCCTATTGGATGCGAATCCCCTGTTCTTTATGCTTTTCCTAAGTAAAAATACAAGTTTAAATGTGTTATGTGGTGTGAAAGCAGTAAGTGAACTATGGATATATCAATTCTTTAGTCTAACATGTCATTGTAGTACTAAGGTGTCAATCCAAATGGGTGTGATGCTAACAATCATGATGAGATCAGATTTACTTAATTCAAGCCAAGCAAGTTGATGGGGGAGTCTAACAACCTAAGTGAAACATGAAATATGCAAAATAAATTCTAAGTAAAAATACTTAGAGGGACAAGTACTAAGGTGTCAATCCAAATGGGTGTGATGCTAAACATCATGATGAGATCAGATTTACTTAATTCAAGCCAAGCAAGTTGATGGGGGAGTCTAACAACCTAAGTGAAACATGAAATATGCAAAATAAATTCTAAGTAAAAATACTTAGAGGGACAAGTGCAGGTGCTAGAGAAGCAGTGCACAGATACTAGAGGAGTAATGCAGCAAGTGAAAATGATGAAATAAAAATAAGTGTAGAAGCTAGCAAGCGAAGATGATAACTAAAACAAGGTAAAATCAACTAAGACAAACAAGCTCTCAAGAATGGGGTAATTGGTCAGTCACTCCTCTGAAATCTATCTATGGCGCTGACAAACTCACACAGAGCTAATCCCTAGACAACTGGTTCACAAGCAATCAAATCCACTGTCGCGATAGATGATCTTAAGCTAAGGCAGTTCCAGACTAAGATGTCTCTGACGAAATCTACCCTAACAGGCACTAAGACTCAACGCTTTCTTGTCAATGAACACCCTAAACATCCAATCTCTTAGGCTAGGAATGCAAATCTCTGGCATTAGTTGTTCAAGCGTTTCATCAATCACCTTTTGAGTGTGGAAACACTTAAGATCTAGTTGCAATTGATCAGAGAGAAACTAGCATTAAGAACATTAATCCAGAAGGGATTCACAAACAACTAAACTCAAACGCCCTAGAAGATCAAAGATTCATCACTAACCTATCCCATTCTCAAGAACCCTAAAAAAAAACTACTCAGGCATATTGAAGAACATAAACCCAGAAAATCCAAACTTTTCAGAATTCATTAAAAATAGATTAGAATGATAGATTATTGCAAGAATAACAAGACTGCAAAGAATTAAAACAAACTAACAAGTGGATTAAAAGAAATCTGGATTCAAAGTCAAGAACAATGAAGAACAAATGAAGAACACTCAAGAACAGAGAGAAAACCTAAAAATAAAAAGCTTACACTAAAAATAAAAACGGAATACCCTTTGGACAAACCCAAAAAGGGGTATTTATACCGAAATGAGAAAAACCCTAAAATGAATAAAGACAAAATAAACGGCTAAGTTTTCGGAGATTGATGCAGCTTGGACCGGCGTGTGTGTAGAGGTGATCAAGCTGGGAATGAAGACTAATGGACCTCCTGCTCGACGTGTGTGCTCGAGCACTCTGCTCGACGTGTGTGCTCGAGCACTCTTCTTCCATCTGCTCGAGTACTTGTGTTCCATCTGCTTCAGCACTTGTCTTCCATCTGCTTGATTGCTTTTCTTTGGCCTGCTCGGGCTCTTGCTCAACCTCATGCTCGAGCTCATGCTCTTCTTGCTCGGGCACTTTGTCTCCTTCATGCTCGAGCACCTTGTCTTCATCATGCTTGAGCACTTGGTCGAGTGCTGGGACGTTCTGATCGAGTGCTGGAACGTGTTATGGATGAGTGCTGGGACGCGTTCTGGTCGAGTTGGGATGTGAAACTCTCCAAGCATCCATAACAACTCCAAGTACCTGAAATCAACTCCAATATGCATATGTATGCAAATCTAATGCAAATCCTAGTATGGATGCTAAATGTGTGAAAATGACTATAAATGGGGTGAAACATATGATGAATCTAATCCTAAATGATGATAAATGCATGCCAAAACATGCTAAAATACAGAGACATCAACTCCCCCAAACTTAGTCCTTGCTTGCCCTCAAGCAAAAATTCATAAGACGTGGGGATTCAGAGCCTAAGCAATGCAGTTTTTAAAGTTCTCAAACCTTATTAAATTTCTAAGAAGCTACCCTGAATGCAATGCTAACAAGTTCTACTTTTAAAGCTTTAGCCATGCTCGTCACATCACTTACGTAACAATGACTTTAGCCTACGCAAGCATTCAGATTCTCCAAACCCTTTAACATTCATTAAGCAGAAATCATGAATCAAGTTTATTCACAGTCATTGAACTCATTTGGCTAAAGGAATGGTCAAAGGACAAAGATGATCCTTAATGTAACTGGTGATACTCATTCTCACTCAAGGGACTCTCAAAGAAAAAAAAAAAAAAAAAAAAAAAAAACTGAGCTTTAGAAGAAGGCTAAAGGTCAGGGCCAACCGATGCGTACAAGGATAAACTTCCATCTACCCAAACATATACACAATCGAAACCCAAACCTCTAAATCTAATCCCAGGAATGATCCTATTACTACCCTTTGGCACTTTTCTGCAATGAATCCCTTTTTGATCAAACTTTTCTTTTTCTTTGTGTTCTAAAGACGGTTTACCTTAACATTTGCTTAGTCTAGCGGATTGGGTGTCTATCTGAGGCTCTATCTTTTATGTATTTCATACAAGTTTCTCTTTTTCTTTTCATGAGCCTATACATATTTTGTTTTCTTTCGTACTACCCAATCCTTTACTAGAGCTTTAATTATGCACATCCCTCTACTTAGAAGTTTCTTTTCTTTTTCCCTTCTCTTTCTCTTTTTTCATTTTTCGACTCATCCTGCTTAGAACATCCTAATTCGTTTCTCCCCAAAATCATGTTCCCACCTAGTCCTAGCTATTCCATAAACCGTGAACTAGAACTAAATGAAAACCTATCCTTGTCGGCTCCAACCTAACACTTTCTACCAAGCTCAGTTCATAAAAAGGCCTCACACACAGAAAATAATATTGGCTTGAAAGAAAGGTAGGTTCAATGGTGGGGAAACTATTCCAATGAGGGGGATCAGCTACTTGTATAACAAGGGTGGTAAAAAGATGAAAGATAATCCAAGTATGTATATAGGTATCCATGAGTTCAAGTTCAATGTGTAACCATGATAATTATAAGTCAGGTTATGGTCCAAATAGATAGGGAATGAATACACTTCACAACAAACTTCAGCCGATATCAAATGTCAAGCAATGAATTCAAAGGATGGTGCTGCCTCATGCTTCAAACTTAATCAACATGCACAACAGAAAAACTAAGTGGTTCATTAACAATTTGTACTGCATGCTAGGCTAGGCAAAAATCATCATTATTCCTTATGCAGAAATCCTAGATGAAATGCAAGTAGACTCAATCCTAAAATGCTAGTGCAACTACATGGATACTCTGTTTTTGTGAAATGATTTTCGAAAAAATTTCAAATTTTTATGGTTTTTCGATGCACATAGATGATTGAAAATTTGAATTAAGAAAATAGAAAACAATGTTAAATACATCATGAACCCCTCTCCCAAAATTAAATTACACAGTCCCTTGTGTAATAAAAATCTCGAACAGAGTTTGCAAACAAAAGCAAAATTAAACTAAGTACAATGATAAATACAATGGGTTAGATAGTGATACTTCAGTCGTTGGAGAAGAAAGAGTCGGTGAACTCTTCTATGTCCTCGCGGGAGTACGTTGGTGGAGGGGGTTGGTGCGGCTTGGTAGCTCTGTTCGGTCCTGCTGCTTTCTTTTTTTCTCTGCGTTGACTCAAAGGAAGAGTATCGAGGTGGCTCGTCATAGGTGCTGCGCCTAGAACTAATGTGCGTAGAACCACTTCTCGGCAGGGTACTCGGTTGGGACAGTTCTTCATGTTGGTGAGCAGAGGCGGCTTGGTCTTGTGCTTTGTGTGCGTCAGCGGGGCTCTTGCTCTTTCCTTGACTCTTGCTGAAATGCTCCTTCATCTCCTTCCACCCCTCCGTCAATTCCTTCACCGTGCTCTTTAGTGCCTTGATCGTTTTACCCTATTCGCTTGTGAGCCTTCCATAGACCCTTGTGCTGTTTTTGTGCTGCATACTCTTCGAAGTGAAACGACTCGGGCTGGGTGTCTTCGGATGCGCTTGGGGAGTAAGATCGAGCTGAGCAACCAGGAACATCCTTTTTTCGCGCTTGTTGGAGGTTTTCCTGCACTAGTTGATAGAGCAATTCGATTGGTGGGCAGAAATCGATGCTAGCACTTGCTAGATCGGCGCAGGGGAGTTGTAGTTGAGCCGGTCCAGCTGTAGGGTGCATGCACTGAAATAGGCATTTTCCTGAACTTGGTGTCTTGTTTAGTAAAAATGCTTTCCTGAGGTAGTCCAGGTCCAGCCATCTTGGTGCGCAGGGCTCCGAAATCAAAGGTACTTTGCAGGCGACCAGTATGGGTGTGATGACACCTCCAATGCTGAGCTCTCCTTTCGAATTTTTTCTGTGCAGCTTCACACCCCAGTCTCTATAGTTAAGGAACTGATTTAGCATAGTGAAGGTGAGACTTGTATTGTTTCTATCTCCTAGCAATTCCGTCTCATCCTTAGCGAATTCGAGAAGCCGTTTCAAGGCTAAGTCTATCACTTGTAGCTGACCTTGGTTTACAGGGCCTGTTACTTGGCGCGCAAACATGGTATGGACAATGGATTTGTGCAGGTATCTCACTGCAGGGTGGCGAATCTGAGTGCTCTTGGACCTAGAAGATGAGTAGGGCGTGTCCACTGCTATTGTACGCCATAGGGATTGTAGCTCTTCTTTCGCAAAATCTTCTTCTGATCCTGTCCCACTGCTGAAACCATAGAGAGTGTCGAGCTCGGCGGTGGTGAAGGAGTAGAGCTTTCAACTTGATAAGCTGGCGAGTTATTTCTCATGAATTTTGTCAGCCCCCCTAGTGCGAATAGGTATTCAACATCTTCATCTATACCCAATTTCTTCATGGTTGGTCGGTGAGGGTAGCGTGTCCCTGCGAAACCTCTAGAAAGGAAGACTGCTCTCATCTCTTTTGCCGTCAGCTCTGGCTCTGTCCTCTCGCTACTCTTTCCTTCCTTAGCCTCCATCTCTGCGCTTCCATCTCCAGATTTCTCACCACTACTCCTAACAGGTCGTTTTCCACGAGTAATCTCTTCTTGGTCTCGCGAGAATGCCATGGGTTTTGCTCTACGCGGCGGACTCGAGTGCTGAGGGTGATATGTCTCATCGAGCTCCTCTGTGCTCGAGTAGTGGACTCAAGTGTCTCTACTGCTTTTAACGGGCCTTTTTCCTTGAGCGATTTCTGCCCTGTCTCGTGAGGATGCCTTGGTCTTTGCAGCACGCTGTGGGCTCGAGTATTGAGGATGATATGTCTCATCGAGCTCCTCTATGCTCGAGTAATGGACTCGAGTGGTTTCTCTGCTTAGGCGCTCGAGTTCCTCGGGACTTGAGTGTTCGACTCGGGTAGAGTAACCAAGCTTGTGTCTTCTCTCAATTTCAGGCTCTGGTTTAGGTTCAGTAGGTCGTCGACTCTCCGCTGCACGCTTGATTTTCGCGTAGTGCCGTGCTAGCTAGGTAGCTCTTGCACGGTTGCGCCAGTCTGGTGGAGGCTCATCAGCTGCGCTTGCTTGAGATGTGAAACCTCTTTTTTCTGTATAACGCCTAGCAATTTTTTCCACTTCTATACGTCCGCGGTTGTTTATCATTGTAGGTGTGCTGGAAGAGGTGCTCGACGAGGTTGATAGAAAATCTTGGATTTAGAAAGTTTACGAAGAACACGAAAAACACGAAGATCAGAGGTTTTTGTTTTCGAGATTTATGCAAGTGTCAAGTGTGAAGTTGCAAGGGGGGCGTCCCTTTTATAGAGAAAACGGGGGGATGAACCTGGACGTGCTAGAGGACAGACGACACAAGTGGCGGTGGAACGGGATAGAGGCGCCTAACAAAGACAAGAAAAAGACATGGGTTAGAAAATTGAAAAGCGTGATTTAGATAAGTCTTGAATACTTAGAAATTATCTCGATTCAATTCAGAAAAATCAAAATCTATATTTTGCCGTTATTTTTTTTTATTTTTTTTTCTTTTTTTTAGAACCCCTTTTTGCGTTGTCGGTGGAGCGCCTCGCCGAGCTGTTGCTCGAGCGCCTCGTCTCTCGTCTGCTCGAGCATTTTGTTTCTCATCTGCTCGAGCACGCATCGAGCGTTCTGCTCGAGCTCCTCATTTAGCATTGCTCGAGCACCTTCATCGAGCATGTGCCCAAGCGCCTTGCCCAGTCTGCTCGAGCCCCTCATCGAGCACTTTGCTCGAGCTGCCTCATCGAGCATGTTGCTCGGACTCTCGTCGAGCACTTTTTTTTTTTTTTTTTTTAAATCGGCTGCTCGAGCATTCATCGAGTGTTCTGCTCGAGCGTTTTCCTGCTTCCTCTACTCCTTGCGTGCACCTGAGACATTGGGTAGAAACATTTTAAGAAAAACTACGAAAATCACGAAAATAGAAACAAAGAATATTTACAAGGATAAACATGGGACTTCCTCCCAAGCGAGCTTGTTTAAAGTCACTAAGCTTGACTTCCTGGTTTTTAGGTATTTATTGGCTCATCCAGAGGAATTGTAGTCCCTTCTGGAATGTAGTCCGCCATGTAAGGTTTGAGCCGCTGCCCATTCACTGTAAACTCGTTACCCTCTTTAGCAAACAAGGTGACAGCTCCATATGGTAACACCTCCTTGATGCTAAATGGTCCAGACCACCTTGACTTCAGTTTTCCTGGGAAAAGTTTCAGTCTCGAATTGAAGAGCAAGACCTGATCTCCGGCTTTGAAATCTTTGCGCAGAATCTTTTTGTCGTGAAAGGCCTTAGTTCTTTCCTTATATACCTTCGAGCTTTCATAGGCTTCAAGTCTGATTTCTTCCAACTCATGCAAGTCCACGACTCTTTTTTCTTGAGCTGTTCTGATATAGAGATTCAGAAGCTTTGTTGCCCATAGCGCTTTGTACTCAACCTCTACGAGCAGATGACAAGCCTTTTCGTACAGCAGCTGAAACGGGGTCTTCCCAATTGAGGTTTTGTAAGCGGTTCTATAAGCCCATAGAGCATCGTCAAGTTTAGTCGACCAATCTCTCCTTTATACGCCTACTACCCTTGCTAGGATGGCCTTAATTTGCCTATTCGAGACTTCAACTTGGCCACTTGTCTGAGGATGGTAAGGTGTCGCCACCTTATGCTTCACTCCATGTTTTCTTAAGAGATTCTAAAAAACCTTGTTAATAAAATGAGAACCACCATCACTGATAACGACTCTCGGGACTCCAAACCTGGGGAAAATAATGGTTTTGAACATCTTCAACACCAGTTTTGCATCGTTGGTGGGACTGGGTATGGCTTCAACCCATTTTGAGACATAGTCCACAGCAACCAATATGTAACTATTCTCAAAGGATGGTGGGTTGAAAGGTCCCATAAAATCAATGCCCCATACATCAAATACTTCAACTTCGAGGATAGGGTTCTGGGGCATCTCGTTTCTTTTGCCTATGTTCCCCATCCTTTGGCATGGATCACACTTGGTAATGAAATCTTGGGCGTCCTTAAACATGGTTAGCCACCATAGACCAGCCTGGAGTATCTTCTGCACAGTCTTGAAAGTGGCAAAATGACCTCCATATGTGGAACCATGGCAATGTTCTAGCACTCCTCTGACTTCTTCCTCAGCTATACATCTTCTAAATAAACCGTCTGATCCTTTCTTGTAGAGATATGGTTCATCCCAGTAGTAATGGTTGACGTCTCTGAGAAATTTCTTCTTGTTGTATGCATCGAGGCTGCTGGGAATTTCGCCGCTCACTAAGTAGTTAGCTAAATCTGCAAACCATGGTGATTTTTCTTTCGTTAGTGCCTGAACTTTCTTTAAATCAACCCTTTCGCAATGGGTATTTTTGAAGGTCTGGACCAACATCAGCTGTTCTTCTGGTATGGAGTCGTCGATTGGCAATGGGTTTTCAATCCTCATCCGGGATAGGTGATCAGCTACCCCATTTTCTATTCCTTTCTTATCAAGTATCTCCATGTCAAATTCTTGTAGTAATAGAATCCATCTTAGCAACCTGGGTTTGGTGTCTTTCTTTGCGTAGATGTGTCTTAGTGCTGCATGATCTGTGTAGACTACCACCTTTGATCCCACCAGGTACCTTCTGAACTTTTCAAAGGCAAAGACTACTGCAAGCAATTCCTTCTCCGTGGTAGCATATCTCCCTTGAGCTTCATCTAAGGTTCTGCTCGCATAGTAAATCACGTGCAACTTTTTATCTATTTTCTGTCCTAACACTGCTCCAACGGCATAGTCTGAGGCTGAGATCAACGCTTCCTTTATCAACTGGAAGGCTTTCAAACACTCAGAGTCAAAGACGAACTCTTGCTCCTTGCAAAGTAACCTGGTGAGTGGTCTGGCTATTTTTGAGAAATCTTTGATGAATCTTCTGTAGAAGCCAGCGTGACCAAGGAAACTCCTGATATCCTTGACGTTCTTAGGTGGTTGCAACTGCATCATTACATCGATTTTGGCTTTGTCTACCTCAATGCCTTTCTCAGAAATCTTGTGCCCCAAGACAATATCTTCTCTGACCATAAAATGACACTTCTCCCAATTCAAGACCAGATTTGTCTCTTCGCACCTGGTAAGCACCCTGCACAAGTTCAACAAAAAGGAGGAGAAAGAGGAGCCATACACAGAAAAATCATCCATGAAGACTTCCACCATCTCCTCTATTAAATCCGAAAAGATGGAGGTCATACACCTCTGAAACGTTGCAGGTGCATTACATAAACCGAAAGGCATTCTTCTGTAAGCAAAGGTGCCATATGGGCAAGTGAAGGTGGTTTTTTCTTGTTCATTTGGATGTATTGGGATCTGAAAGAACCCACTATATCCATCTAAGAAACAGTAGTAGGGGTGGTTTGCAAGTCTTTCTAACATTTGATCAATAAATGGCAAAGGAAAATGATATTTTCTAGATGCTGCATTTAACTTTCTATAGTCTATACACATTCTATGACCAGTTATTGTCCTAGTGGGTATAAGCTCATCTTTATCATTCTTTACCACTGTTATACCACCTTTCTTAGGGATACAATGCACTGGAGACACCCAGGTACTATTAGAGATAGGGTAGATAACCCCATCATCTAGCAATTTAAGAATTTCTTTCTTAACAACCTCCTTAAGGTTAGGGTTCAATCTTCTTTGAGGTTCAATGCTAGCATATGACTCATTTTCAAGATTAATTATGTGAGTGCACAAACTAGGTGATATGCCCTTAATGTCATCAAGTGAATATCCAATTGCTTTCCTAAACTTTCTTAACTCGGTCAACAGCGATTTCAACTCATCATCACTAAGTTTATCATTTACTATGACAGGGTAAGTGGAGTTAGGTCCAAGAAATGCGTACCTTAGCCCTGTTGGAAGTGGTTTTAGCTCGACCTTAGGTGCCCTGAGTTCTAACCAGTCGTCCGAGTGGGCGGACTCGAGCAGTGGGTGCTGGGCACGCTCAGTTTCAGCTTCTACTGATGCAACGACCCCTCCATCTGTTCCCATCAGTTTCTCAAATGCTTCTTCGCCTTTAATTTCCTTGTGAGAGTCTAGCATTGTCTCATAACTCGAGGTTTTTTTGTATAAGTAGCCGTTTTCACCGTCCTTGGTTAAAGCTGTCTAAAGATGGTCTTTTTTATTTAGCTCCTCAAGTAGCTCGTCTGCAAGGTGATCCATTTCTTCAATCCAAAAGAGCTGGCCTTCAATCGTAGGCTTCTTCATTGTATCTCTGATGTCAAAGTGCATTTTGAGATCTTTGCCCATATTAAGTTGAATTTTCCCTTTTTGGATGTCGATGAGAGCACCCGCAGTAGCAAGGAGGGGTCTTCCTAGAATCAAAGGATCTTTTGGCTCTTCATCCATCTCTAACACCACAAAGTCAGTGGGAACCACTATGGTTCCAATTCGGAGAGGCAGGTCTTCTAGCATGCCATGCGGAGTTCTCACAGATCTATCAGCCAAGACAAGAGAGATGTTGGTGGTTTTATACTTGTTAAAACCCAACTTACTTCTTGAAAGTGGCATGAGGCTTATAGACGCTCCCAAGTCGCAGAGACAATTTTGAAAAGTTAATGGCCTAAGAGAGCATGGCAATGTGAAACAACCTGGATCTGGTAGCTTGACGATCCTCTTTTGAATAATGGCGCTGCACTCATGACTCACTACTACCATTCCTTTTACTTCATGGATTCTTTCTGTAATTGCATCTTTGATCCACTTGTGAGATTGAGGTAAAAGTGTCAATGCATCAAGTATGGGCATCTTGACCTCAATTTCTTTAATGTGCTTGTCGAAAATAGCTCTGTATCTCTCCACTCTGTCCTTGTGAAATCTCCCTGGGTAGGGGAGTTTAGACTTGTAAGGAGAAGGGACGAATGGTGCTTTCTTGTCCTTTGAAGGTGCAATTTTGTCAACTGGGGATGGCTAGACTGGACTTGCAGGTCGAGTTGATGTGTTGAGCTGGTCAGTCGAGTTGATGTGTTGAGCTGGTCGGTTGAGTTGGAATTTTTCTGTTCATCTTGTTCCTTTTTCTGACATAAGTCCTCCCCAGCTTGGAATTCACTGTCCGCGGTGATAGGAGTGGTTCCTGCCCTTTCTGGTAGTTTTTTTTCGTTCCTCAAGGTAATGGCATTGATTTGAGCAAAGTCCTTAGGATTTTGGATTACCTTTCCTGGGAGTTGTCCAAGGTGCAGTGTGGAAGACGTGGAAGCAGACTTGTTCTCCAGGTATTTAATTTTTGAGTTTAGTGTCTCAAATTTACTGTTGAGGGTATCGTAGGCGTTGTCCGACTGATTCTTTAGTTTAGTAAACCTCTTTGCAGTTTCCATTGTACTAGCAGCTTGAACTTGGAGTAGCTGCTGCATCATACTTCGCAGGTCTTGATCATGGGTAGTAGGTGTTGGAGCTTGCTGTGGTGCAAAACTAGGTGGTTGACCTATTGCGCCCTGAGGGTTGTACCTTCCTTGGAAATTTTGCTTAGGAACAAAACCTTGAGTTTGATTGTAGGGCATAAAAGGCTTGTTTTGTTGCGGTGGTGGTGCAGGATAGACTTGATCGTGCGGGTTTTCCACGTTGGTACTTTTGTAGGATAAGTTGGGGTTGTTCTTGTAGTTGGTGAAACCCTTGTTATAGCCACCGTGGTTCTGAACATAGCTAACTTCTTCTATTTGGTCAGCCTCCCTATCTTGAACGTGAAAGAGTTCTTCTTCTTTTGCAAAGTGAACGTGTCTCTGCTGGCTGAGAATGAATTTATCAAATTTTTCATTCAGAGACTTGATCTCTTTCCTAGTCCTCTCGTCAGAATCAACACTTCCTCTTATGCTACGGTCATAGTCCTCAGTGTAGTTCCCATCGGATTGACCAAGATTTTCAACTAGTTCCCAGCCTTCATCAACATCCTTGTTTAGGAAATTGCCATTGCTTGCTCTATCTAGAAGCATTCTGATCCTTGGAAAGACGCCTCTGTAAAGCGTACTAAGCAGGGATTCATTGCTGAAACCATGGTGAGGACAACGGGTAGTGTAGCCCTTGAATCGTTCCCAAGCTTCAGAGAAGGTTTCTCCATTCTTTTGGATAAAGCCAGATATCTCATTCCGGAGTCTAGCAATGCTGGCGTTGGAGAAATTTTTTGCAAAGAAAGCTTTTTTGCAGTCATCCCAGGAGGTGATGGAGCTATAAGGTAGGTTCTTTTCCCATAGATGGGCTTTGTCACCAAGAGAAAATGGGAAGAGTCTGAGCTTGAAACCATCTTCACTGACTCCATTGATCTTGGTGAGGCTGCAGAGCCTATCGAACTCGTCCAGGTGATCAAGAGGATCTTCCATAGGTAATCCATGAAATTTGTTACTTTGGACCATAGCGATCAGACCACTCTTGATCTCAAAATTATTGTTTTGGATTGTCGATGGTACAATCCCTTGCCTCTGAGTGTGAGTATTAGGAGCATCCCCTGCTCCAATCAATCTGGGCCTCCTCTGCTGAGGACCTTGTTCAACGTGTCCTTGCGGGTTTTCCATTCACACTTGATGTTGTTGGTCTGCTCCGACGTTGTTCTCTTCATGATACAGGTTGTAACCGGTGAATGTTGTCGAGAGGGTGAAAGAGGTTCTGGCTTCCTTGTGAACGTGTTTGCATACAGGTGAAGCTAGAACAGGGTGACTGATCGAGCTGAGAGTGAAACAGAAGCTAGGCTCGAGCAGTTGGTCGAGTAGGTACCTGAAACACAGAAAACTCAGAAAGGAAGAAGTGAGGTGAAAGTGAGAACTTGATCTCAAGAAATCTGAAATCCTAAATGTAGCAAACAAACACCCAATTGGCAACGACGCCAAATTGATATTAGTATTTTTACTCAGTACTCAGCCTGTAGTCAAGGAAGACCTAGCAATAGGAACTTGTCCTATTGGATACGAATCCCCTGTCCTTTATGCTTTTCCTAAGTAAAAATACAAGTTTAAATGTGTTATGTGGTGTGAAAGCAGTAAGTGAACTATGGATATATCAATTCCTTAGTCTAACATGTCATTGTAGTACTAAGGTGTCAATCTAAATGGGTGTGATGCTAACAATCAGGATGAGATCAGATTTACTTAATTCAAGCCAAGCAAGTTGATGGGGGAGTCTAACAACCTAAGTGAAACATGAAATATGCAAAATAAATTCTAAGTAAAAATACTTAGAGGGACAAGTGCAGATGCTAGAGAAGCAGTGCACAGATGCTAGAGGAGTAATGCAGCAAGTGAAAATGATAAAATAAAAATAAGTGTAGAAGCTAGCAAGCGAAGATGATAACTAAAACAAGGTAAAATCAACTAAGACAAACAAGCTCTCAAGAATGAGGTAATTGGTCAGTCACTCCTCTGAAATCTATCTAAGGCGCTGACAAACTCACATAGAGCTAATCCCTAGACAACAGGTTCACAAGCAATCAAATCCACTGTCGTGATAGATGATCTTAAGCTAAGGCAGTTCCAGACTCAGATGTCTCTGACGAAATCTACCCTAACAGGGACTAAGACTCAACGCGTTCTTGTCAATGAACACCCTAAACATCCAATCTCTTAGGCTAGGAATGCAAATCTCTGGCATTAGTTGTTCAAGCGTTTCATCAATCACTTTTTGAGTGTGGAAACACTTAAGATCTAGTTGCAATTGATCAGAGAGAAACTAGCATTAAGAACACTAATCCAGAAGGGATTCACAAACAACTAAACTCAAACGCCCTAGAAGATCAAAGATTCGTCACTAACCTATCCCATTCTCAAGAACCCTAAAAAAAAACTACTCAAGCATATTGAAGAACATAAACCTAGAAAATCCAAACTTCTCAGAATTCATTAAAAATAGATTAGAATGATAGATTATTACAAGAATAACAAGACTGCAAGGAATTAAAACAAACTAACAAGTGGATTAAATGAAATCTGGATTCAAAGTCAAGAACAATGAAGAACAAATGAAAAACACTCAAGAACAGAGAGAAAACCTAAAAATAAAAAGCTTACACTAAAAATAAAAAAGGAATACCCTTTGGAAAAACCCAAAAAGGGGTATTTATACTGAAATGAGAAAAACCCTAAAATGAATAAAGACAAAATAAACGGCTAAGTCTTCGGAGATTGATGCAGCTTGGACCGGCGTGTGTGTAGAGGTGATCGAGCTGGGAATGAAGACTATTGGACCTCCTACTCGACGTGTGTGCTCGAGCACTCTGCTCGAGTATTTGTGTTCCATCTGCTTCAGCACTTGTCTTCCATATGCTCGATTGCTTTTCTTTGGCCTGCTCGGGCTCCTGCTCATCCTCATGCTCGAGCTCATGCTCTTCTTGCTTGGGCACTTTGTCTCCTTCATGCTCTAGTACCTTGTCTTCATCATGCTTGAGCACTTGGTCGAGTGCTGGGACGTTTTGGTCGAAGTCTTTGGAATGTGTTCAGGTGAGTCTTTGGGCGCGTTCAGGCGAAAGTCTTTGGGATGCGTTCTGGTCGAGTTGGGACGTGAAACTCTCCAAGCATCCATAACAACTCCAAGTACCTGAAATCAACTCCAATATGCATATGTATGCAAATCTAATGTAAATCCTAGTATGGATGCTAAATGTATGAAAAGACTATAAATGGGGTGAAACATATGATGAATCTAATCCTAAATAATGATAAATGCATGCCAAAACATGCTAAAATACAGAGACATCAATAGCAGAAGTTTTTTCTTAGTGTTTTCTTATGACCTCGTCGATATGTTCCTTCTGCCTCTTCTCAGTAGTCCGCTGAGTTTTCTCCGTGACCTTTTTATCACGAAAATTCATACTAGTGGTATCGATCAGATTTGGCACAGCCTCAAGAGCATGAAGTCCCCCACTCCTAATGTATTGATCCGGTCAAGGGTAATGGAGTTCCAAACAAGATCCCCCTCAGTAACTAATCTGTAAAAACCCAGAAAGCCCTTTAAGGGAGAATACCGAACTTGGGTAGTTGAAAAAAGAAAAGAACAACATAAACAAGAGAAGTCGAAATAAAATACGGATGATAACCATGCAAAGAATCCTAGATTCTACCAAGTGAGTTCGCCCAATCATGTAGCAGCATGTTAGCCAAACCATTGACAAATGCGAAGTTAATTTTGACAAAGAACCAATGTCTCCACCAGTTATCATCCTTCTCTAGCATACCGGTAATCAGATTCTTGTCGATGTTAGGATAAAAGGTAAAATACCTTGAACCTTTCTTCGGGCTCCTAACACTGAAGAGTTTAAGGAAATCGTTGTTGCTCAGCGAAAGTCCAATCTCCTCAGAAGCCGTGAACGTACACAAAATAGTGTGAAGCATGTTCGGTGCCATTTGAGGGAGAGCAATTCCTAGATGGTAGAGGTAAAGGAGAAGAACATCGGGAATTGGGAAAAACAAACCACAACCTGTGAAAAAATTATGTGGATGCAGATTTAGCCAGGGATGACTGTCTCCGGAGACTCGTTCGGTTCCTAAAGGACAAAGTCATCTTTCGATGACACACGACAAACCTCCATGATACCCCTGCGGGATTTTGGCATTGACCACGTTCTGTAAAAATGGACCAAATTTCTCACGGGGGCAAGTACAAATGACTAGCGCCGGAGTCGAGGAAGTTCCAAGAGCCGGTAGAGCTTTCGAATCTTCCTTTCCGGCACCTTCGGATAGGGATCTTTTTGAAGAAGATAACATAATTCCAAAGACAAATAGCAAGTTGAGAGCAAAAGAAGAAATAGAAGGAAAACGGAAGCGAAAATTTTACCCGAAGAAGGGTTGAACGAAGGGGGAAATAGGTAAACTATAAAGCAAAAAACACAAAGAAAGAAGAATAAAAGAAAAGGAGAAGGGATTTTACCTATAAACCGAAGGGGAAAACCGTGTCGGGAGTAGTGGGGAGTGGAAGAGTTTTTTTCTACCCCTTAAATAAAAATTTCAAAAAATAAGCATCAACACGTGTCAAGGCAATCAAATCAGCCTGAGTCCGAAATTCAAGGGGTATTATGATAAGACATAAAACAAATTAAGAAATAATCATTAAAAAATACGTCTGTATTTATTACTTAAGTCTCCCGAGTTGAATAACAGCTCGCTAGACTTGGGAGGCAATTGTTGATATCGGATCTCGAACCGGAGATCTAGGTCTGGGATAAATAACCAAACCGATGTACCCGAACTAAACCGAACCGAAATTTGGGTAAATCGTTTTGACTTCGATTATTAGGCATTAACTGATCGACAACTTATGTAATTATATTCGGTTATTGCTTTGGTTCGGTTTAGTTCATGGGTAACCGACGGTTAACAGTAATTAAATCTAATTTCAATAACCAAGATTTCACCTTCTACTCTTCTACGTTTACTCATTAGCCACACGATTATTTTCACTTTTTAGTCTTCTTCTCTTCCAATCTTCTTCTCTTCCGTCAAGCTTCTTCTTTTCCGTCAATCTTTTCTCCATCGTCTGATCTCTCTTTAATGTGGTAAACTCCTCTTCAATCTTTGCTTAGAATTTGGAAATGTTTCTTTGGATTTCTTTGTTGTTTAATCTTTGTAATACTCTGATTTCTTTGTTGTTTTATCTCTTTGTCTCTAAATAGTTATCCTTCGTAATCCTTGTAGTAAAATCTGTAAGATTTATGGTACTGATTTAGGGTTTCTGTTTCTCTTGCGGCTTGTTTTTTGTACTGATTTAGGGTTTAACTTAGTTTGAACTGAATACTGATGATTTAATAATTTTGTTGTGTTGTTATGTTAAAGTTAATCTAGCTGAGTTAAATAGTTTTCTGTCTGAAAGGATAATGTTATTTTGAGTTTTTTGATCAAATCGGTTCTGCTGCTAATGTTAAAGCAACTTATAATTTCTAAGGATGCTTGATTCGATTAATACTTTTGACCCCTTAAGCTAAAAACATTTTTGGCTTGTGTTGTTTTTCCTGAATCAAGGTTTGAGATGAAAATATGTTTACTTGCAATGTATGGATGAGTACATTAGTCTATTGGTTCTTTAAATTTGTTTTGTTATTTTGTAGATATCTTCACATTCTTCTCAAGGACAACAATGATGAAATTCTTGGTGAAGATATTGAAGGAGAAAAAGCTGAAGTTGGAAAGAAGAGAACAACTACTCAAAGATCATGTTCTGATGATCCGCCAAAACCAAAGAGAAAGTGTGGTAGTAGAGCTTCTATTTGGAAGCATTTTACTGGGAAGAAAGATGATCATGATGTCGCAATCTGTCATTACTGTGGTTCAGAGATTGGTTGCGACTCAAAGAAAATTGGAACAAGTCCAATGAAGAATCACATTAAGAGATGCAAGTTGTACAAGACTTATTTAGAGAGTGGTACTCAAAAGGTACTAGCTGGTGATAGTAGCGGTGTAGTCCCAACAATTAAGTATGATAAAAAGCTTTTTAGAAGGTCTGTGAATGAGATGATAGTTCTTAATGAGCTACCATTTTCTTTTGTGGAATCAGAGGGGTTTAGGAGATTTTGCCATAATATGATTCCTATGAATAGAATTCATTGCCGGAAGACAGCTACCACATATATTTTATCCATGTTTCTACGAGAGAAAGAGTCTTTGAAGAAGTTGTTTAGTTGTGATAACAAGAGGGTGTCTCTCACAACAGATATATGGGTAGCGCCTACTACTACATATAGCTACATGGTGATCACAACTCATTGGATTGATAGAAACTGGGATTTGCAAAAAAGAATCATTAGCTTTAAGCCTGTAACAGATTACAAAGGAAAAACTATTACATCACACTTTATTGACTATCTTGAAGAATGGGGAATTGAGAAGCTCTTCACAGTCACAGTTGATAATGCCAAAGGAAATGATAGAGCTCTTAGATTATTCACAGAAGCTTTAAGGTTGAAAGGAGCTGATGCATTAGTTAGAGATGGTGCGTTACTCCATGTTCGTTGATGTGCACATGTTTTAAATTTGATTGTGAGAGACAGTTTAGCAAAAGTGAATGCTAGTGTATTGGCTATTAGGAACGCAGTGAAGTATGTGCGGTCATCAACCACAAGATTGCAATCCTTTCAACTGCGTGTTACGACATGGAAGATTTCTAGAGGTAGCTTGTCACTTGACTATAAAACCCGATGGAATTCTACATATCTTATGCTGACAGCTGCACTAAAATTTAGGGTTGCATTTGAGAAATTGTTAGCTAAAGACATTCCTTATAACGAGTACTTCATGGAAGCAGAAGAGAATGAGCAGGAACAAGGGTTAGCAGAAGAGAATGGGTAGAAACGAGTTGGTCCTCCAACTTCTGATAGCTGGGATGAAGTACAAAGGTTAGTTAGGTTTCTGAAAATATTTTTCAACTGTACCTTGGAGTTTTCAGCATCTAAAGCAGTAGCTTCTTCTCTTTGTTATAATGGGATTGTAACAATTGAAAGAAATCTGATTTCACTAAGCATTAATAGTGACGAAAAGCTAAGGGCAGAAGCAATTGCTATGAGGATGAAGTTTGAGAAGTATTGGGATGAACTTCTCAATATGAACCCAATTGTCATCATTGCAAGTGTTTTTGATTCAAGAAACGATGCAATTTGCTTCTATTTGCTTTGACAAGCTATATGGTAAGGATAATGTGGAAAGTAATCATCTTAGATCCTCAATTAGGAGCTTGATGAAACAACTATATGAAGAGTATTCGTTGAAGCTGAGCAAAGGTGACAGTGTTGGAACCAAGAGTGATAATGCAGAATCTGGGCATGCAAGTGTGTTCTTTGATTTGTCATATGATAATGGGTATGAGAGGATGGATTCTATATATATTCAGAGATGGATATTGAAGCTACAAGTGAAGAAATTAGTAGTGAGCTAGATATATATTTAATGGAAAAACCTGTGCCACGCAGTAAAAACAACTTGGAATTGGATTATGATGTGTTATCATGGTGGATGCGTAACAGTCCTAAGTTCCCAATATTAGCAGAGGTAGCTAGGGATGTACTTGCTGTTCAAATCTTTTCTGTTGCTTCAAAGTCCGCATTTAGTACGAGTGGTAGAATTTTGGATATTTTTTGAAGTTGTTTGACACATTACATGATTGAAGCTCTGATTTGCACTCAACAATGGTTGAGGAATACCATTCAAGCTGAACGTCTAGCAAAATTAGTTCAAATGCTTGAAGAACTAGATTTCCATGAGTCATTAGGTAATACCTTTTCCATTATCTTTTCAAAATTTATGATGCATATCTAACAAGCTTTTCTTTCATTGTGTAAGATTCTCGGAACCACAAGATGATGATTGAGTTGCAGCTCTAGTTAGAGGTACACTTGTTTATTTTGTTGATCTTCTCTTTGTTTTTCAGTTTCTTAATACTTGGTTCTTGTTTTCAAGTTTTTGTTGTCTTAGTTTCAACTAGAATTTTAGAACTAAACTTATTTATTTTGTGAGCTATCTTCTGTCTTCTTATGTTCTTAAATGAAATTGCAGAAATTTGGTGCCAGCCATGAGGTTTGATGCAGCAAACACAGTGGGTTTTTAACCTCCAAAGGCTTGTCTGTCTTATCTTCTCTATGCTTCTTTATCTCTCTATGACCAGACTTGTTTCTCTTTCTCTCTTTATCTCGACCAAAGTTGGATCTCTTTATCTCTGTTTATCTTTATGTCCAAGAACATATGATCTCTCTTTCTGTTTGGGAAAAAACATGTGTACTATGATGTTGCTTTTAGTTGATTTTGTGATAAGACTTATTTTCTCTGATTTTAAGTAATTCTTTCACTATCTTTACATCATTGAGTTTATTAGTCATTTATTATGGTACAAATGATGAAATGATGATGAATCGATGCAGATTTGTGTTTTGAACTGATCATACCGGATTGAACCGATTGAGAGGTTTTACCCGAATTACCCGAAATATCCGAATAAGCCGATAAATTTTATTGTATCAAATAACCAATTTTAACCGAAATTTAAGAATTATCGGTTCACTTTGGTAATTAATTAGATAACCGAACTAACCAGTAACCGAACCAAACCAAACCAAATATTTATTCAGTTATTTTTGGCACAATTTTTATTAACCGATTTATCTGATTAACCGAATTACCCGACCTGAATTAACCGTATTACTCAAATTTGCAGGCCTACGGAGATCCATCATCTGGAGAAAATGGACATGTGTCCGCCATGTAACCATAGTAAAGGAGAAGCAGTTCGGACTGAGAGGATCAAGTCTAGCGAACCGCCAGGGAGTCTGGAGAGACTAGATGGGGGTTCACAGAGGAGCAAGCACCACGCGGACTGAAGAGATGAAAGTCCAAAAAAAGCATAAAGAAAGCCCAACTACGTTCAGAAAGCCTAGACGTTACAACAATTAAAGCATAATTAAAACTTACACATTTAAGGATAATCATGGTGTTAATAGACAGTATTTAATTTTTAATTTTTGAATAAATATAAACCCCTAAGCGCCATGTAAAAGGGCTGACTTTCAATCATTTAGAGCAATAATACACATTTTCATACATCTCGCATTTGCAGTACATTTCTTTTACAAGTTCAATATAATATTTCGAGTGTTGGATCCAGAATCCACATTTTGTTGCGCTCTCTTTAAGATTCAATTTATTTGGTATTTACTCAGAATAATTTTGTTCAGGTTCTATGAAGTTGTTGTCTTTGAAGCTCTTGATCCTGCTGGTGATGCTTTCAACGAGCAAATTGATGCTTCGATAATGCTATGAGATTATCGCCAATGTCTTGCGATCTCTAGCTAGTTCCATGCTAGATGAGGCTTCACGTAGACAATATGTATGCGAGATGGTTCATCTTGGTGTGCAATCAACTGACAGAGTGCATTCCGAGAGAAGCAATATAAGGCCATGATAGAAGTGGGTCTTGAAAATGAGCTCCTGGAGTATGGAGGTCCGGATTTGTTACCTTTTCTCCAGAATGTTGGCAGTCATTCAGCATCATAGGTTTGCTATTTATACATTAGCTTAAATCATTTCCATTGTTATGGTGTTAGGAATGATCTTTGGTCACGCAAATGAGGCACAACCCTTAAATGTTACCTGTTATGCTAAAAGCCTCCATAGCTAAAAACTAGCAGCCTCAATCTGCCACCAACTGCAAAATAAAAACAAATCATGTTTAGTGGTAGACACTGCACCTACTTTCTATGAATACTCACAATTGTCTCCTTATGTTGTGTGGTCTGGATCATCTCCGCCGTGTCACTCAAGAACACATATTTCATCAAATCAAGCAAAATACTTAGATCTTGTTTCGTAATACTGTGTCAAAGAGAGAGTATGTGTTTCCTTTACCATCTCTAATGGGTTGCTGTCTTGTGAATTTAGAATTCACGTTCATGTAAAGAAGCTGATTTGATTCTGTTTGTGCTTGCTCTCTAAAGCATGCCAACATTTTAAGGTAACGGAGGGAATTGACTTCACTTTGGCTAATATATTTTTTATTTTGTTTCATGTAACGCTTTAAGCTTTGTGTATGATTGTTTCATATGTGTAACAAAACCTTTTTCTATCTAATATTTGGTAGCCTAACTTTTGCCTTTTTTTTTTGAGATGAACTGTTCAAAATATGAGAAAAGAGAGTACATCAGTACTAAGGCATAACCACGTTAATTAAACCGGCTACGTAGGATTTAATATATTTTCACTTTCGACCCAAAAGTATTCAATATTTGGTCTACTGTAATTGTATTGCGATTCATCCGAGTAAACTCACCGGACATTTCAAATTCAACATCCGATAATCATTTTTTTCTTTCGTTGGTGAGAGATCTCTAGATCTCTGATATGTCTACGTTGCTGATTTATTTTGTGTTAATTTTTGGATCAGAGTTCCGAAAAAATTTCAGTTCTAGAAAGTATTGTGGGAAAAGATTTACTGCCTCGTGGATATGGTAATTTCATCTCTCGTTAAGTATTTTGTCTCGTCTTCCATGTTTGAAATCGAAATTAGCTATGAAATATTATAGGTTTTTGGAAAGTTTCATCATCTTAGTTGCTGCCATAAATATGTGAAGTATCAAACATATATTTTTCTGCACTACACATTGCGGATTACTATCTAGTATCTGTTTATATAATAATTTGTTTCGTAGAGTTGTATTTTGACTTTGTAATCTTAATTTATTATTAATAAATTGTTTGTTTGTCGGGAAAAAAAAAACTATTCATAATTGAGTATCCAAAAATAAGTAACATCATACCGTTAAAGCCCAACTTATTAAAGCCCAATTTGTGCAAATCAGTTGTCTCTCAAAAACCCTAAAAGGTTCCTTTCGTCTCTCCTCTAGTTTCTCTCTTCTCATTTTGCGCCACCCAAACCCCAAAGCCAACGAAGGTACAAAATCTCCGATCTCTTTCCCGGAACTCTAGTTTCTCCGGTCAGCGATTTCTAACTTCTCTGGTTTTGTTTCTGTCAAACTATTATCAGTAATCCGGCGAAGAAGATGGTTGCAGCGAAGAAAACGGTACTAACTTTCTCCGATCTATTCATAATCCGCGAAATTGAAATCTTCCGATCTAATGTGTTTATAAAACTTGCAGAAGAAGTCTCATGAAGGAATCAACAGTAGATTAGCTTTGGTGATGAAGAGTGGCAAATACACTCTTGGATACAAATCTGTTCTCAAATCTCTTCGTAGCTCCAAAGGTTATATAAACTTTGTTTGTTGATTTCGTTGTTTTATAATTTATTTGAAATTAATTGATTGTTCTTTGTTTGATTGTTTAGGTAAGCTGATATTGATATCTAGCAACTGTCCTCCATTGAGGAGGTCTGAGATTGAGTACTATGCTATGCTTGCTAAAGTTGGAGTTCATCACTACAATGGAAGTAAGTAGATTTTTACGAGAAAACTATACAAAAATTTCTGATTGGTTTAGATTGAATTGTACAATGTATAGCTTTGAATGTGGGTGAATCTTAAGTATATGCTGTATGATTCTTATATGATGAAGAAATTGAAACTAAATTTCTATATAAAAATCAAATAGTGCTGGAAATACAATTATCCAAATCACTCATTTGGGTTTGTAGATTCTTGAGTTAATAGTTCTTTCAATATAGTAATCAAAGCTCTAACACATTCGTAGCACAAGTTGTTCTGTTTTTTGTGGTATTAGCCACTAATTTAGTGAAAACAATTAAGTGTTTAATTCACAAAAACTGTTCCTTGCTTGCTTTTGCTGAGATCGTCTTGTAAACATTTATGAGAATACATCAAGGTGTGAATGTGGGTGGGTCTTTAGTATATGTTGTAAATGATTGTGATATAATTAACGGATTAAAATTAACTTTTTCTATAAAATAGTACTGGCAATACAAATGATCCAAATCCCTAGTAGTTGTTTCAATATAGTAGTCAAAGGTTGAACTCATTCTTCATATCGACCAGTTATTGTTCTGTGTTCTTATGATATTCTCGACTAATTCCTTGAGAATCAGTGAGTGAGTTAATCCATAAAACTGTTCCTTGCTTGTGCTTTGAGAAATACAGAAACTGCTTGGTTTGATGACTCTGCAAATTTATAAGCTTTGTCATATTCTGATTATTTCATCTTCTACTTGATTATAGACAATGTTGATCTGGGTACTGCATGCGGTAAATACTTCCGTGTGTCATGCCTCAGCATAGTTGACCCAGGTAACACTCCTCCACAGTTCAATATCATTAAGACTCTAATCTTACACATGCATTGTTAAATATTGATTTTTATTGTGCGATATTTCAGGTGACTCTGACATCATCAAGTCACTTCCTGGAGACCAGTGATTTGTGATCATTATCATTTTGCCCTCTTTCTCTACTCTATCCAAAGTAGTGTGGTTTTCGTAATTTCTTGTTCCGCCTAGAATTGTCACACTTGAGAAAGATATTTGATGACTTGGTGTAGGTTTCTTTGGTTTCTAGACCCCTTGTGGTTCATGAAGTTTTCGGATTTATACTAGTTGCATCACTTAGTTTGCCCGTTGTTGACTGCAATGAATTAACTTTTTGGCTGAATTAACTTTTAGCATGAACTAACTTTTAGGTCAATGTTACAGACTCATCAAAAAGCAGAATCTACAAAACTGTCGAAGAGGTTTCATAGGCTAGAGTCTAGCAAGTGAAAGACTAGTAGTCTTATTTTTGAAACGGCTATATCACTTTTCTTTGGTTAGTAATTATTCATCTGCAATGAACTTAATACATGTAGATGTCGAGCTAGATCACTAGCCAATTAGCCATTTCAAATACTTAGAATGTCGCAGTTGATTATATCCACATGTATGGCCTGCACGAGGTTATGTAGCTTCTTGAAATTAGTCTTGTATTCTTAGAGGGACTGAAAGCATTCTTAGAGGGATAGAGATACCTTGAGCACACCTTGCCAGGATACGGTTACTTGACTAACATGTCCCAACAGTTTCTTTTTGGGTTATACTACGCTTACGTGGGCATTTCCGTTTAAGTTCGAGTTCCGTTTGAATTTGGTTTAGTTTTTGGTTAATCCGGTTCGGTTATGTTTAGTTTAGTTTAGTTCTAATTTATTTCGGTTTCAGTTCGATTTAAAGATGGGGGAATTACGATGAGATTTTCTTCTAGAAGGTGGATATGTTCAAGTCCTTATACGTTACATTAGAATTAGGGGAAATTAAACCAATTAAACTTTATTTAGATTAATTAATTATATTAGAAAAAGAAAAAATTCAAAAAAGTGCCAAATGTGATTACCTTAGCCTTAAGAGGATTACACATTTATAGTATTACTAGGGTAGAATCCGTGTCTGTTGTTTTTAGAGATAATTGGTGGAAGGGGTCATTTTTTTTAAGTTATTAGGTCAAACACTATTTATTATTAGAGAAAAAAGTCTGGTCCCACCAATTCTCTAATACAACACCTTCTCTAATAACAATATCTCTCCTCAACACAAATTACTTACAAGGGTAGTTAGTTTAGAGGGAATTGGTATCACACGTGAAAAAAGAAAAAAACCCGATTCAAAAGGTATTACTTTACCTAAGGAATTTCAAACCTAAAAAATGGTTTGATTTCTTCTTAATACCGATAAACCAATGTGCTTATTTTATTTATTAATTAAAAATATTTATGTAATCTTAATTCTTTAGGTAAAGTAATACCTTTAGTTTGATTTTTAATTTTGTTAGTTTATTTTTTTTTATGATTTATTGATTTGATCTCTTAGATGTTTTATTTGAACTTTGAATTTTGAAGTATTGTCCTTTTAATTTTGGATTGCTTATTATTTCCATATATTAGTAATAATAACATTAATTTTTTGATTTGTTTTTCGCAACCGAACTAAAACTGAACCAAATTAGAATCAAACCAAACCAAATATAAACTGAACTGAAGACAAATCAAACCAAAGTATCTTTGGTTGAGTTTGATTAGAGTTTTCTTAAAACTGAATCAACCAAACTAAACCCGAACTTAAACCAAAATGCCCAAAACGGTGTACATGATATGATATATCACAGTGTGCATGTACGATTTATGACAGTGTACAAAGTGATATACGAGATATGATAGTGTACAAGATGGTGTACGTGACATGATTGGGTGTACGAGATGGTGTACGATGTGAGTTGGTGTACAAAGTAAGTTGGTGTACAAGATAAATTGGGTGTACGAAACAGTATATATATCAGTGTATGAAATGTTCTCCTAACAGTGATATTGATGGTGGATAGAAATGGTAGTGGATGAAGATGAGACTATGATTGTGAGTCAAATTGTGTACAAAATAAATGTAAGACGATGTACAAGTGACACAATGTACACCGTAGTGTATGAAATGGTGATAGTTACGACGGTGTATGAAGCATTAATTATAAGATGATAACTATTATGGTGTACGAGAGAGTAGTTAAGATGGTGTATAAGACATTAATTATAAAACAATAATTATTACGGTGTACGAGACAATAGTTAAGATGGTGACGAGACATTAGTTATGATAGTGTACGAGATCGTAACTAATATTGTGTATCAAATGATATACAAAATAAGATGATAAATAGTCAACACTGATATTGATGGTAGATAGAAATGGTGGTGGATGTAGATGAAACTATGATTATGTGTAAAATGGTGTACAATAAATGTCAGATAAAGACACAATGTATAATGTATTGTATATAATAGTGGTTATAACGATGTACGTGAGAAAGATTTGTACCCTAATAAAATGAATCTTGTTAGATTTGAAAAAAGATTTCAAACAATAAAAATTTGTTTTAGTTTTTTTTTGATAAATTATTTGTATTTTAATAATGAAAAAGAAGAAAATTGATGGAAGAGAAAACATAATTGAAAAAGATAAAAGAAAAGAGAAAACTGACAAAACAAAAAACGAAAGAAATAAAAGAAAAAAGGAAAGAGTGGCACAAAGTCGTAATTCTAAGTTACAGCAACGTAACCTTAAATCTGTGAATAGTGACTGCTTCCCTTATCTACCAATAATAAATAGTGAATGGTCTAATTTTATAATTACTTTCAAAAATATGGTCCACTAGGCAAATTAACTCTTGTTTTTATTCGTTTTAGTGAACTTATTTTGGATTTTCATTTTGTTATTTTGTTATAATTTGAAATTAAACACATTTTGACTTGTTTGTGTTGCATATGGTTTGGTAAACCATATACTATTACACTTCTTCGAAGAATATATCTTCTCAATCAAAAAAGTAGTTTTAAAATTAATTTAGTATCAAAACCTATTATAATACAAAATATGTACGTTGAAGAGAATGGTAGGTTAAACAAAACTTTTCAAATTTCATTTTATTCATTAACCATAAAAGTATATATATATATATATATAGAAATGTACTATCATAAGTTTGCATAAATTTAAATATATATTTATATGCATTAATATGAATGTACTATTATAAATTTTAAAATTTAATCTTAAGAGTATCATTGAGTTATGAGTTGGATAGTACATTATTAAATTTTGCTTTGGTATTAATGATACAGAACAACATAAACAAAATCATTTATTGATATTACGTGACATGGCATATTTGTAATGGATGTGAGGATATTGGAGAGATATGCCGTACGTGGGATTCTGAAATGGTAGTTTGGTGAAAACTGTAAATTTAGATCAAAACTGTAAATTTAGATCTTTACTGTGTTTTTAAAATACAAAAGAAACTTGCATTGTTCATTTAAAAACTTAATAGCTAGACTCTTACAGTATATTTTAAACAAATCCATCTATGTATATGTAAAGTGAAAGATTGATATAAAATTGCCCAAAAGATTGATATGTAATATTTCACTTTCTAATCCTCCATTGTTCCTCATTGACTTTGTACCGTAGTGACTCATTGAGTTCCAGCTCATTTCCAATCACCCTGAACCCATTCAAAAATGTTACAACAAAACTTAACTTATAATAATTGAAAATGAAGTGTTAGAGATTAGTAAGAAACTAAAGAGGCTGGTTTTGGGTCGAA
The DNA here is from genome assembly GCA_028015245.1 of Cardamine occulta. Lineage (NCBI taxonomy): Eukaryota > Viridiplantae > Streptophyta > Magnoliopsida > Brassicales > Brassicaceae > Cardamine > Cardamine occulta. The sequence continues at coordinate 12,156,991 of CM051364.1, read as the reverse complement.
GCTGACAACAACACCAGAGATCTCAGCGATCATCTGTCAAAAGAGAAGATGACATTAGCAAATTTCCAGCTTTCTATGGGCAATAGAATATGGTTAGGTAGATTAGCTACGTCGAAAGGCATCAAGCAACCCAGACTTGATCACCAGAACTAATACCCTCAATAGTACCGACTTGGAATTCCCATTGGCCGGGCATGACATCTCCATTGACACCAGAATGCCAATACTTGCGTTAAAACAAGCCTTGTAGTGTGCATCCACAATGTCATAATCAATGGCTTTGTCAGCTCCCACACCACAGTAGTAAAGGTATCTGTTTCAACCAATAACTAACATTATATTATTAGAATATCCTTGAATAGTGTCTTACCTTGCAAAAGTTTCCTGTTGTCTCATAGCGAAGTTTTTCTAAAAGCTTCCAGCCAACTTCATGAGGCTCCAATTTCATCAGCTTCTTCACATCTTTAGGGATTATACTTTCTTTCAAGAGGTTTCATCAATGGTGTAATGTATAGTATCTTAAAAATGCAGATGAAAGAGTTGGAAAAAACCTGGCACCATCTTGCTTTATATTTTGATTTCTCTGTAAGAAACCACACATGGAGAGATCAGAGATGCGGGTTCTTGATGCAGTGATTAGAAATGGATGAAATTGGGGAAAAATACATTACCTCATATGCATTTTGAAGTTTCTTAAAAGCTTCATCTGCTTTCTCATTCCCCCTTTTCTTATCATGATGGACCAACATCGCCTATTTAATCATTCAGAGTACTTATAAAATCAACATACCTTTTTGTTGTTCATGAGTATCCAGCAATTAACATACGAATATGAGGAAATTCAAGAGTGAAAAAGAACAATAATGCTTTCATACCTGTTGTCTCTAATTGTTTTTCTTCGCTTATGTGCCTTCAGATTTGAAATCGTTTCAACCTCTTCATAGTCATATTGTAGCAGTTGTTCCTGTGATAAAAGAGCCAAAAGAATTTCAATGATAAAGTCGATTTGATCAAAATATTATGAATGATCAGTTTAATGATAGAAATTCAGATAAACAATAACAATTTTCAATCAAAACACAATACCTTGTAGGATGACAGATATAGTTAACGAGAGTAGTGCATTGTACTTGATGCTAATAATTAACTGAAGTAGTGCATTGTCCTTCATGCTAATCAGTGAAAGATCCTAAGCAACACATAAGTTAGCACTACAAGAAAACACGCGGGACCAGACGGAAAATTCCATTGGAAATCCGTAGGAAAAAGCCTTTTCCGATGGATTTTCGATGGACACTGCCGTCTGATATAGCTCGTCGGAAATAAAAAGTTTGTCGAAAATCCATCAAAATTTCCGACGGATTTTTGACAGTTTACCAAAGGTCATATTTCCGATGGATTATCAACATATACGTCGGTCGGTTTTTCGTCAAAAATCCGTCGAGAATAGGTCCGTCGGAAATCTGTCGGAAACAAGATTTGATGGATATCCCAAGAATCTCTAACGGGCTTATTTCCGACGGATTTCTAATGGATGTTTGTTTTCGGAAATCCATCGATGAGCCGTCGGAAATTTCCGACGGAAAATCTGTCCAATTCCGGCTAGCTTTCTTGTAGTGTAGTTATAAAAAGCAAAATGTATGTACACAACACATAAATCAAAGTATGGAGGTGGATATAGCTTAACCCTTTCTTTCCGCTATGCAAACAGCTAGTAAGCTCCTGAGCATAGTTATTTAAATCACAAATTTAGAGAATATAGACAGTAGAAAATAGAACATGTTGCAAGTACATACTTTAAGAGTATATATCAACATACCTCTGATCGGGTAGAATCCTCACACCGGAACCAACTTTGAGTTAAATCACAGAGCTATAGAATATGAACAACCTTCGCCATGTAAATCTGTAAATCAATCAATACCAAAAATCTGCCAGAGATTTCTATTATTTCACTTCATTTGGTTTGTGGCGAAAGCAATCGTATTAACCATAACATAAGACTGTCATTGTCGTCTTAACATCGACTGAGCTATGAAAATGTATACAAAGAAAATATTAAAGTCAGTAGATTAAATGTTCCAATGATCACAAAAAAATACGACGGTAATAGAATCTACGAACATGTGGGTGGTCTAAACTCTGATTCGTTATGATGTTACTTAAGGACTTAAGGTACACAGAATCGATCAACTTAACAAAACAAAACAAATCCAGAGCTGAACGACAGTCGTTAAACCTAAAACCACTATGAATTAGAAGATGAAAGGAACAAACAGAGATCCACTCACCTTTGACGTTTTGATATTCATTTTGCCTCACAAAGACAGAGATAGTAAAAGAGAACCAATCAGACTGAACTTTAGCAATTGAAGTCCTAAAAAGTGAGAATTTTTTACAGCCAGAAGCAGAGATTCCTTGGAGTGGAGGGATGCCATCGATTTTTTATTTTGAGAACAAAAAGAAATCAAAATATTTGACAATGGTAATTAACGACGAAGAACTTGAACAATCATATGAGAAATGGATGGAGGTGAAGAATCACCAACTCTCATTTGGGTGACGTTTCAAATAACTCATGGGGTTAAAGAATTGAGGTGACATCATTATTTATTTCTGCAAAAACTCTCGTTGAAATATGTAGAAGCTGATGTGGCATATGGTAAAGTTCTCTATTTTTTTCCGTGCCACGTGGAGCTCTTAAAGGTTAACACATTCATACTTTCTAGGGTTGATCCTGCGCTTTGTGTGGGTGTGTTTCAAAATTTTTATTGTATGTTGTGGTTTTAGTTGTGTTTTTGTTTTTTGTATATTATAGTTTTGGATTAGAGTTTAATTTGTAAACGTTATTTTGAATTTGAAGAAATTTTCTGTCTTTTTTCAGTGGGTCGTTTTGTTATTTATTTGTAAAATGCATTTTTGTTGTAATCATATAATTTTGTATGATTCTATATGATTTTTAAAATCTTGTATCATAGAATTTAGTTGGCTAGAAATTAATTTTTATTTTTAATGGGTTTTGAAATTCGCAACACAAAACGTATTTAAAACTGGTATCACATTCATATTTTTAAATCATAAAAATACATATAGAACTTCTACTTCAAATTTGAATAATATTTAGTTTGATAAAATTACAAATTTTGTTGTTCTTTATCTTTATTATGTCATGTTTAATAGATAAATTACGGTAAAACCTCTATAAACTAATAATGTTGGGACTATAAAGTTTTATTAATTTATAGAAATTGATTTCAAATTTTTATCATTTAAGATGTTATCTTTAAATTTTAAGAAACTATGAGTTGGGACAATTTGATCTACATAAAATTAATAATTTAGATATTATAAATTTTGTAATTTTGACTTGATTATTTTATATTTAGAAGAAAAATATATTTTAAAGATAAATAACAAAGAATATAGATGTATCCACAAATGATACACATAAATTTGAATTTATAATTAATGATCTCAGCTGTCGCATTTTAAAATTCTATAAACTATCAAAATTAAAAATGATGCGTATTGAAAAACAAAAAACTTACAAAAATAATTTGGCTACTTTGATGACAGAGTTATAAACATATTATGATGTGATAATTTGAAAACAATACATAACAATTGTTTATCCTTCGGACCTTATCACATTTGCATGTGGAACTTGAGACATTTAAAGATAGTAATTCAACACGGTTACTCTTTGGTATGCTATGAGACTGATTTTTTGGAGATAGAAACGCTCCTTGATGATATAGAGGAGTGGCCTACTTTTGCCATGGAATTAGAAACAATTCTTTTTTTCGTAATATGTTCTTTGATTCTTCGATTATTTTTATCCTTCGATTGAATAATGTTCGTGCCGACCTCCTAGAAAAAAAGCTCAAGCATGAGGAGGTTCTTATTTCCATGTAAGCTGCAGAGTTTCAGAGTGGTTGCTTCATGAGGGTAGCTTATTCGAACAAGCTTAATAAATTATGGTGATTTTGATGTAAAAAATAAAAACATAACAAATGTTTGATACAATAAAAGTTTGACAAAAACTCTAACAACATTCAATTTTAGAAAAAAAATAAAACATAATAATACAATACATTTAGTATACCAAATATATATATAGAGAGAGAGAGGAATCCCCTATGTTCTAATTTTCATACCCTATAAGTTGTTATTCACATTTATATTGTGAAAATGGTCCATTTTAAAAATTATCCCTATTTTTTATATGATTATTAGTTTATGGTATTAAGAAGATCATATATTTACATAAGAAACTTTTAAAAATTATTATTTTATTATGATGGTTAGAAGAGCTTGAAGCTCTTGGAGATAGTTCAGGTTGATCAAGAACCCAAAATTGAAGCTCTGATGGGTAATCTCTCATACAACTGATTCTAGGCCCTGCACATGTACTCCATCTCGAATGTAACCTTTCAGCTAACTGGTAAGATTTTATTCCTATGTGTGAATCTACTTGTAATCTTCAATGTCTTCATCAAACAGATTCGATTTTGGGTGTGTGAATTCTTCCTAAGTTATGAATGTCTCTTCTGTGGTCTCTTATCCTTGTTCTGAAGGGGTTTGAGGTTCTTCTTCATCATCAATCATGTTATTCTCTTTGTTGGGAATTTCCGGGTTTGATAGTTTTGAATGGAACCTTGTTAATGTTTGTAGCTCTGGATGATTCTTGGCTTTGGCGTTTGAGCTTTCACCAGTCTCAATCTCCATAAAGTCACATGGTTCCTCTTCGGTCTCTATGATTCTTGAAGGCATCCTCTTGACCTTAGCAAGAGCTTCTCCATCTTCCTCATCTGGACTCTTCTACAGAATTAAAAAAAAATCTCTGTAATTGCGTGAATCATATCCTAAACTTAAACCAGATCCAAAAGTGTGCTATGATGATGACTTGAAACTCAGACTAGAATAGATTTACCTTTACGTTTATTTGGTGTACAATGGTCGCTCTAAGAAACGACATGAACGCTGGAAAATTCTCTTATGTTAGAAGATAATGTCCACAGTGAGGCCAAACTGCCTGAAAAGATCATCCAAAGAACTCAAACTTAACATTGTAAGGATATATATTTCTCATATATGAAAGAAGGTTACATCGAGGATTTATATACACATACACTAGGTAACTTAGAGGAATAATTACAGAATATCCTTTGGAGATATGATGATGATTTCAATTTAATACCATAAATACTGAGTTGTTATGTTCATCCTTTACACGCCCCCTCAAGATGGAGGTGGTGTAGCAACTCCAATCTTGTCTCTGAGCTCGATGAAACGTTGTCGGGATAGTGGTTTAGTGAGAGCATCTGCAAGTTGATCTTTTGTATCGACATGAGCAACTCATAGCATACCGTCTTGAATGTGTCCTCAAATGAAGTGATAGTCGATGGCGACATGCTTCATGCTTCATGCGAGAGTGGAAGATAGGGTTTGCACATAAAAATGTTGTACCTACATTGTCACAATAAACAACAGGTGGCTTGGTGACCGTGATGCCAAGTTCAGTGAGTAAATTACATACCCACCGTATTTCAGATGCCGTATTGGCCACTGCGGGATACTCCGCTTCGGTTAAGGAGCGTGCCACGCTCTTTTGTTTCTTTGATGTCCAGGAGATTGGATGACGGCCCATGTACAGAATGTATGCGTTTGTGGAGATATAATTATCCGAGTCACTAGCCCAATCAGCATCGGAGTAGGCGTGAAGAACGAGATCATTTTTCGTAGCAAAAAATATCCCATGTGTTGTAGTGCCAGCCAAGTACCATAGTATTTGTTTCGCAGCTTCCCAATGGTCATCGGTCGGACGGTGCATGAATTGAGATAGGCGATTGACAACAAATGAAATGTATAACCGTGTGAAAGAGAGATATTGCAGGCTGCCAACAAGCTTCCGATAGGCTGTAGGGTCCGAGAGAGACGTGCCAGAATCAATTATAAGCTTAGGAGAAGAGGCCATTGGCGTTGTTACCGGTTTTGCTTCGAGCATGTCATAACGATGAAGTAAATCCAAGATATATTTACACTGGCACAGGTGAAAACCTTTGGGAGTCTGATGGGCTTCAATGCCAAGGAAGTAGTTGAGTTCTTCATGATCTTTAACCGAGAATCATTCAGCCAAAAAGGATAACATTTTCAGAATACCGGAGGTGCTGCTGCCTGTCACAAGAATGTCGTCGACATAAATCAATAGATACACATAGTCCGTACCATGTTTAGGAATGAATAAGGACGTGTCAGCTTGAGACTTGCGGAAGCCAAGACGTGTCAACTCGGTGTACCAAGCACGGGGAGCTTGTTTTAGACCGTAGATCGCTTTGTGAAGTCGGCAAACATGTGTGGGGTTATCTGTATCAACAAAACCAGGTGAATGTTCCATGTAAACTGCTTCATTTAACTTCCCTTGTAAGAAAGCGTTGTTAACATCTAGTTGAGGATTGGCCATGACCGGTTGACCGCAACATCGAGAATAAGATGGAGTGTGGTTGCTTTGATGACCTGACTCAAAGTTTCGGTGTAATCCTGACCATGTTGTTGATTGTAGCCTTTTGCAACAAGGCTTGCTTTACACCTACCAAGAGAACCGTTAGGCAAAAATTTGTTTTTAAAAATCCACTTGCAGCCAACAATATTTTTTTGGGGTGGTCTCGGTACAAGATCAAAGGTTTGATTTCTTGTAACTGCATCATATTCGTCCGACATATCACCTCTCTATCTCTGATCTTTCAACGCTTGGTTCACGGTCATAGGTTCTGGGGGAATGGATGTGTTGAGAGCTATGAAAAGGTTTATTTTGTTTTTGGAGATATTGTTTTTAGACCGAGTTTGCATCGGGTGGTTATTTTCTGGAGGTGGATTCGGCGGCTGTATTTGTTCTGAGGAGGAAGAGGAAGAAGCTGGGCTGGGATTGAGCAAAGGAGGGGATAGTAGTGATTGGGAAGACGACGAAGATGTAGGTGGATTACTTTGGGTTGAGTGGTGTTAATCTGTTGGGCTTGAATCATTTTGGGCTGAAAAGAATTATTAGTGGAGTGATTATTTGGGCCTAGAGAATATGAGGCATGACCTGTTTGGGTTTGTGATGGTGGGGATTTGTCATGATTTGCAGCTGTTGACTCGACATCGTTTTCAGCTTCCAACAACACGTTCAGGTGAAGATCATCACTAGTTGTCTCGTTCGGTCCAGGCGATGATGGAGTCGGCGTTATGAGTGGCGGGGGCGACGGGATGGGTAGAAAATTAACATGGTTAGTGTTTGGCTGGGGATTGATTTCAGTGATTGTGGGTGAGGTATTTGACGGTGACATTTCTGGGTTTTTCAGCGGAAAGCTTTGTTCATCAAATTTCACATGCTGCAATGTGTAAATGCGGCCAGAGTTTGGTTGGAGACATAGATAGGCACTTTGTGTGAGAGCGATTGTCAAGTTTATGAACTGCATATGGATGAAGCCAAGGAAAGCATAAGCATCGAAAGACCTTTAGCTTTGAGTAGTTTGGGAGTTCGCCAAACAACTTGTGATACGGCGATGTTAGACAGAACTGGTGTGGGAAGCCGGTTGATGAGATAAACCGCGGTGGCGAAGGCATAAGACCAGTATGTGTTGGGAACCCCAACATGAGTGAGAAGTGACAAGCCCGTTTCGATGATGTGACGATGTTTTCTTTCCGAGATGCCATTGTGTTCGGGCATATGTGGTGGTGATGTGAAGTGAGAGATGCCTTCATTGGAGAGAAATGATTTGAGTGCCACAAACTCACCACCATTATCAGTATAAAAAGTTCCAATTCTCGTCTTGAACTTGTTTTCGACTAGTGCTTTGAATGGAATGAATGTTTCTCAGACTTGAGACTTAGTTTTGAGAGAATAAATCCAGAATTGAATTTAAATACGTTTCAGCTTTGGTTCCTCTAACCTCTCTTCGTGCAATAAAAGCCTAAAACCTGAGATTAGTGTGATTATTTTTTGAATAATCTCACATAGCGTCGTCGGTGACGGAGAGAGAGAAGAGTAGGCGCCAAGATCCGAGAAATATCAAGCTAGATGCAGCTCCGGTGACAATAACACAAACTGGATCATGTGCCAATTTATCGAGATCGGAAAATTATCGCCGAGAAAAAAAGGAATCGTGATTTGATTGTGAAAGACAAATTTTAATAGTGACAAAGAGAAGATGAAGCAGTCGTGTGTTCTTTGGATTTCTTTCAAAGGAGCGTTTTTTCTTTTTAAGTTAGACATGTGTCAGCAGAAGAAGCAACCACATGTAAAGCAGCAGGAGGGTTACCATCTACTTTGAGAGGCTCTCCAACTTTGTTAAATATGTTTAGATCAAATCTTGCAGAGGTATCTCACCGAAGTTTAACCTGTTTTGCCACCTGGGAATACTGACGTCCATGTTTTGGCTAGTGTCGATGCATGGATCCATAGGGACCATTTGTGCTGAGGCTACATTAAAGCTCGCATGGTGGATCTGCTGTACAATGTGCATAGTGAGGTCAAAACTTCCAAGGAAATTTGAGATTTTTTGGAAAAGAAGTACAAGTCTTTCAATGTAGGCTCGGGAAAACTCACTACGGCGAGATTCCTTAACTTCAAAATGGTGGATTCAAATCCCATCATGGCGCAAGTGCACGAGCTATAATTGATACTCCAAGAGATAGCGGATGAGGGAATGAAGCTCTGTGAAACATTAATACGTGCTGGGGCGATTTCAAGAATTATCTCGCTTTTAAGCAAAAGGCTTTGACTATGACAAATCTCATTTCCAGGCTTCAAAATGAGTTATTTAAACGAAGGTCTGAACCGAATTTTGTTGAGAATGCATATGTAGCTGAGTACAAGAACAAGAGCAAAAGAAAAATTGTGCCTAATTAATTTGAGCATGGGAGCGCCTAAGAAGGTTGCGCCTCAAGCCTCCATAAGCTTCAAGAAGCAAGATGCGCCTTACAAGTTCACCGGGAAGTGTTCCTATTGTCACAAGAAGGGACACAAGGTTGAGGATTGTCGCACTAAGGCAAAAACACTCAATCAAGTCCATTTAACGGAAGATAAACTCTGTGTGGTGGTCATGGAAGCAAATGTGGTTGATGAAGTCACCAAAGGGTGGTTCTACGACACCGGTGCAACTGCTCACATCTGCTTTGATAGAGCGATGTTTAGCACCTATCAAAAGAGCAAGTCTGATGTCCATATGAAGATGGGTAACGATGCTCACTCCAAGATTGAAGGTATTGGCAAAGTGGTGCTGAAGTTCACCTCGGGACATGCGGGAACTCTCACCAATGTCAAACACGTGCCTGACATGAGGAAAAATCTCATCTTCGGCACTCTGATGAACAAGCATGGCTTCGCCACGACCTTGGTATCCGATCAGCTGATTCTTAGGAAGAATGGTGTGTTTATGGGTAAGGGATATGTTAAGGAAAGACTTATGAAAATGTTAGGTAACACAATCCTTAAGAAATTTGATGTTTCAATGAATAAGAAATCAGTTGCTTATTTGGTCGAGTCTTTTAATATTTGGCATGAACGATTAGGACATGTGAATTATAAATATTTACAAAGATTAATTAATTTGAACTTAACTCCAAAATACAAATTTATCAAAGACAAATGTGAAGTATGCGTCCAAGCAAAACTCACTAAAACACCTTCACCTCATGTCAAAAGAACAACCGAACCTCTTGGATTAATCCACACAGATTTGTGCGACTTAAAGTTTGTACAAACTAGAGGCAGAAAAAAATATTTTGTAACTTTCATAGATGATTGTACAAGATATTGCTATGTATATTTACTACGTAGTAAAGATGAAATCTTGGAAAAATTCAGGCAATATAAACTCGAAGTCAAAAATCAACTTCAAAAAAGTATTAAAATAGTTCTAAGTGATAGAGAAGGCGAATATGATGCCCCACTTAATGCAGTTTGTCAAGAACAATGCATTATTCATCAAACTACAACTCTCTATTCACCAGAATCTAATGGAGTTGTAGAACGAAACAACCGAACTCTAAAAGAAATAATGAATGCAATGTTGCAGGAATCTGGGTTACCCAATAACCTTGGGGGTGGGGGGGGGGGGAGGCGCTCCTCACCACAAATTATATCCTCAAAAAAATATCGTACAAAGTAATTAGCAAAATGTCTGTAGACTTGTGAAGTCATTATATGGACTTAAACAAGCTCCAAAATAATTGCATGAAAAATTTGACAACGTAATGATGTCAAAATGGCTTCAACATTAATGAATGTGATAAGTGCATATACATCAAAGTTACTCCGAGTGGGTATATTGTGCTCTGTTTGTACGTGGATGATATGCTCATTATTGGTCACAATAAAGACATAATCACACAAACTAAGAACATGCTTAGCAGCCAGTTCGACATGAAAGACATGGGCCTCGCAGATGTCATTCTAGGGATTAAGATCAGTAGAACTTCTGACGGAATCACTTTGTCTCAATCTCATTATGCTGAAAATGTTCTTGATAGATTCAAGAAATACACAACATGGTATCTCAAGTGGAGTATGCACGTGTAATCGGAAGTCTAATGTACTTAACAAATTGCACAAGACCCGATCTAGCGCACGTGGTCAACATACTAAGTCGCTACACGAGTAATTCAGATCATACACATTGGAAAGCCATAACAAGAGTATTGAATTATTTATAATATACTAAAAGTTATGGTCTGCACTTCAGTAAAGAACCTGCACTTCTGGAAGGATACAATGACTCAAACTGGATATCTGACTCCAAGAACTCGAAGTCCACTAGTGGATACGTCTTTACTTTAGGAGGTGTAGCTGTATCATGGAAATCTTTGAAACAAACTCTGTTGGCTAGATCAACCATGGAGTCAGAGTTCATAGCTTTAGACAAAGCCGCAGAAGAAGCATAATGGCTTCAGAACTTCTTGGAAGATATTCCAGTGTGGGAGAAACCAGTCCCGGCACTTCGTGTATACTGTGATAGTCATTCGGCTATAGCCCTGGCACTGAGTAATCTCTATAACGGTAAATCTCATCACATCAGAAGACAACATAAAAGCATTAGACACTTGATCTCAATTGGTGTAATAACGATCGATTACATCAAATCAGCCGACAACCTAGCGGATCCATTTACTAAAGGTTTGGCTCGTGATCAAGTTTTGATATCATCAAAGGGAATGGTTTTAATGCCTATAACTAATGAGGATGTTTGATGGAAACCCCACCTACATGACTCATGCATGTAATTGGGTGTGTCGTCCATAATCTCTCATGCATATTTTTGTGGGACAAATGCATATGAATGTCATTTGGTCAACCCGAATTGACTTTGTAAGCTTTCATGCAACCCATTTTGAATCCTTATTTCTTATTCAATTTTAATCCAATTTTGAAAAATAAATACACTATGTTATAGTGTTTATTTCAAAAAATCCAACTCATTTATTTTCTGATCAATTCGACGACCGTATATCATCGGAAAAGTTGCTGAAAAGATGAATGGTTCCATTAAAAATGGGTTATAACAATCTCCCAGATGAATAGAAATTATTCTAAACATATGCAGACTCGACTGACTCGACAAAATGGATAGACTCGACGGACTGGACAGACTTGACAGACTCGATAGACTCGACTAAAGACTTTTCGAGAGTATAAACGGAAATTTACGGTATCTCAGATGGTGGCATATTTTAGCCTTGAACAATATCTATCGGGTTTACTTGGCTAGGAGGTGAACATGATGTCTTGAACCACCCATATTTTTATGTAAACCGAGATAACAACTAAAACCCAGCTCATTTTCTCATAGAACTTTGTTCTTTATTGTGTTCATTATGGCCTTGAACTTGTCTGGTTATTCGTGAGTGAACTTAGAGAATATAGCCTGAACTTCATTCTCGTGGAAACGGCCTCATTTCACACTCTCTAGGTGATGGCTTGTGTGAAATATTTTTTTCTCAACAACAAAATAATCCAGCAACTCCGTCTCCTCTTTCTCTCATCCAAACGTAAGTGTGTCTCGAGAGTATAGCGTAGTTATTTTTTCGCATATTCCATCATTCTAGTGTCGAGAATACAGTCTCCTAGTGATTGTATCATAGGATTCTAAATCGTGTAAAACCGTCACACTACGGGTGATTTTAAGAATTGAGGAA
>CM051364.1:12127716-12144717 GCA_028015245.1 Cardamine occulta | reverse complement strand
AGAGATCATATCTCGCTTCCACTCTATTCGATTTTCTAAAATCGTTTTTATCTTGTTTCTTTTCGTAATTCTATAATTTATTCGCAGTTTTTATATCCAGAGTATTTGCGGTCCTACAATATTAATTCTTAAATTAACTTTTAAGAAGCAGAAGTTACCTTTAATCTCCAAGGCAGAGCTGTGGCACCATCGATATGGGCATCTCAACTATAAGGGACTTTATACACTATGCAACAGAGAGATGGTTGTTGGTTTAACTGAAATTGGAGACGTGAAAATAACATGTGAGGCGTGTGTCAAAGGGAAACATCATCGTGTTCCATTTCCAAAATATAGCAAGTGGTGACTCACCGAAAGATTCCAGCTTATTCACTCTGATCTCTGCGGTCTGATCAATCCTCCATCAAACAATCAAATAAGGTATTTGATATGCTTTATTGACGATTTTTAGAAAAAATACATGGATATATTTCGTGCTGGAAAAATCTGAAGCATTTCATCAGTTCAAGACATTCAAAGCACTCATGGAGAAGCAAACTGGTTTGTTCATCAAATGTCTAAGAACAGATAGAGGAGGAGAATATAGTTCAAATGAGTTCAAGGATTTTTGCAGAGAAGATGGAATCAAAAGACAGCTGACCACCGCCTTCACGCCACAGCAAAATGGCTTTGCCGAACGCAAAAACCATACAATTATGAACATGGTGAGAGCAACGCTGTTAGAAAAGGAGATACCAAGAGCTTTCTGGTCTGATGCTATACATTGGGTGAATCACATCCTTAATAGATCTCCTACACTCGCTGTAAATGATATGACTTCAGAAGAGGCATGGAGTGGAAGAAAGCCATCAGTCGAACAGTTTAGGATTTTTGGATGTATCAGATATGTTCATATCTCTGATGTTAAAAGGAGCAAGCTCGATGAAAAAAGCGTCAAGTGTGTCCTGTTAGGTTTCAATAGTGAATCCAAGCCCTTTAGGATGTTCGATCCAGTGGAGAAAAAGGTTTACATCAGTCGGGATGTAATATTTGAACAGTGCTTTAGGTTGCAAGATAAATCATTGGTGAGCAATTGGTGCGTGACCAACGACAGTTGATTGTTGCGATTGATTGTGAACATATTGAACCAGCTCGTTAATGCTTATCAACCTCGCTAGGTCCAAACGACAGTTTTGGTGTCTAGGTTGTTAGATAAAGTTGTCGATACATCACGACAGTGGGGCGATATTAATGTGATGTTTGAGTTCTAGACCGGTAGTTACTTAGCCCCTCAATAGTTGCTCAGCCTTGTATCTGAATCACCGGCGAAACGCCTTAACCTAGTGCTTGTTTTAATTGCTTTTACACCGATTTATTTACTTGCTTTTGTTCCGAAAATAAAACCCTTTTTATTTTGTCTTAGCTTTAATATAAAATCTATAATTTCATAGTGTAGCCTTGGTCTCTGTGGATTCGATACCCTATATACTACTGCGATTGTCTGTGCACTTGCAGAATTATTTTGGGTTAAAACTCTGTGTATCAATAAGGCATTAATTTATCGATAAATAAATAATTATTAATTTATAGAGAGATTTTTCTAATTTTTTTTAAAAATATATTTAAAGTAATAAGTTAAAGACAATACTTCAATATTTTTAGTCGTAGAAGACAATAAAAATCATTATCACATATAAAATCCTTCATAATTCTATGGATGTAATTTGAGAAGATAATATTAACTATTTTTGATACAGCCAGAATAAATTAGAGATAAACTCCAACAAAAATACAAATTTATGAAAAAACAAATAATATTACAATCATATTTTACTAAAATATATTAATTACTAGATTCGGATCCGCACATACGTGCGGGGTTATATTTATAAATATTTTATTAGATATAGCCTATATAATCCAAATTCATACCAATTATGGCTGCTCAGTTACAGTTGCTAAGAGATCATATTGCTCAGTTGAGAAGAGATCAACCGCCAGTTCCGCAAGCACAACCGGGTATAGGGGATTCGGATAACCCCCATGCGTTTTATCAAAACCGTTCAGCTATTGTTTCTCCACCAATTCAGAGACAAGACTTTGAGATCAAACCTCAGATGATCTCATTGGTGAAACAACACCTCTTTCATGGACTACCAGCTGAGATACCGATGGATCACATCGAAAACTTTGAAGAAATCTGCAGCACTACCGGTTCGAATGGGGTTCCGAGTGAGTTTCTGAAGTGCAAGCTGTTTCCTTTTTTACTTGCTGATTAGGCTCAGAGATGGTTGAAGTCACTACCACCAGGTTCTTTGAGGACGTGGGATGAAGTTAGAGCCGCTTTCTTGGACCACTTCTACACTAAATCCAAGACAGCCGCTCTACGAAACAAGATATCTTCTTTCCAACAACATTCTGGTGAAGCTTTTTGTGAAGCTTGGGAAAGACTGAAAGAATATCGCAGAGAGTGTCCACACCACGGGTTTAAGGACGAGCAGATTCTGAGAATTTTCTATGATGGTGTTGAATGGGATTACCGCAACGCCTTGAATGCCGCGAGTAATGAGTCTTTTATGACCAAGACTAGAGATGGTGCTTTTGAGCTGATTGAGAACCTTGCTTCAAGCTCTAGCAATAGGTCTCCTGAGTATGATAGGTCCAAGAAAGTCAACAGCGTGGAGACGCAGAAGATTTATGAGCTGACAGCAAAGGTAAACCTACTCCTACGCGAGAGTGAAAGACCGGTCAAATTTGTGAAAGAGAATGGGGCTGCGGCTATATCTCAAGAGTTTGAAGAAGATGATGATGCTGGAGTACAGGAAGTTAACTATGTGAGTGGTCAGGGATATGTCCAGAACCGTGAGTTCAATTCAAATTATAGGAGCCACCCGAACCTTTCTTACCGAAGCACCAACGTCGAGAACCCACAAGACCAGATTTATCCACAACAACAAGGAGGTATGAATCAGTTGCCATAGGCTCAGGGTTTTCAAAAGTTTACTCCAGCAACACTCCCTAATCAGAATCAGAATCAGTTCCAAGGAGGAAACCAACAACAAAACGCCCAATTCGCTACACCACCACAAGCTGTCTCCGCGCATACATCTCAAGATGAGCTGAAAAACCTTATGCAGCAACTCCTGGTAAATCAGCAAAATGCCGCAACAGAGATCAATGCCAAGGTTGATCACATGTATAATGATCTGAATGCGAAGTATGAAGCTGTTACCGCTCACGTGAAGAAGCTTGACATGCAAGTTGCCTAAACCGCTGAAACCGTCAAACGACAGCAAGGAGTTCTCTCAGCAAGGGGTGAGCATAGCCCCAGGAATGGAAGTGGTTTTAGTGGCTCAAGTGCTCAAGTGAACTTCATTGGGGATGAAGAGAATGAGTTTAAATTGATGATGCAACAGATCCTTGATGGACAAATCAAGAATGCTCAGCAGGTGAGCCAACGGATTTCTACTTTGGATTGGAAGGTTCAGTGCCTAAGTATTGACTTACAGCGCGAAGTCATGAAAAACTTCACCGCAGTGGAGCTGAGAAGTGGGAAAGTGTTGGCACCACCAACTAGCCCTAAAACCATTGGAAAGGGTAAAAAGCGTGCTACGGAGCACCAAAACCAAGGAAAAGCTTTCACCACCAATGAAGGAATGATAGAACATGGCTCACCCTCAGAAACAACAGTTGAAACTGTTCCAGCTGAATTAGGAACCGAAATCACTGAGCACCCAGACTCTTCTCTGAAGCACGTGCTCCGACAGGATGCCCCGGCCAGTTCTACAGAAACTCCTCCAGTGAGGATTTATTCTCCCAAGGTTCATTTTCCAGGTCCAGCTCCAGCTTTTAAACGAAGACATCTCCCCAAGCTCGGAGATCTCGGAAAGTTCGTAGTTCCATGCTCCATACTCGGAGTTGCATTTGAGGATTCTCTTTGTGATTCTGGTTCTACGGTAAACGTTATGTCTAAGGAAACCACACAATGCTTAGGGATTGAGAACATCCTTCCATCTTCGAGAACCCTCAAATTTGCAGATAGAGCAACATCAACTTCACAAGGATTTGTCAAAGACCTCGAGGTAAGCATTGATGATTGCTTAATACCTTGTGATTTTCAGGTGGTCGAGATGAGGAATAATGCTTACATGCCATTGATCCTGGGAAGGCCGTTCCTCGCTACTGCAGGAGCAATTGTTGACTTACCTCAAAAAAGGGTCTCTCTCTCTAAAGTCAACAATGGTGTATTCTATGTAGCGATTTCTGAGGGCAAGCAAAATGGCTCTTATGTTGTCATAGAGGAGAAGGCTAAGTCTAAGTCTGGGGGAGCACCACTTCAGGCTCATTTCTCCCTAACACCCCAGAGACGTGTTGGTGACGCCATTGAATATAAGATTAAGTGCAAAGGTATGTCTAAACCCTTCTCTAAGGTTAAAGCACTTATTATCCCAGAACTTAAAGCGCAGGGACAAGTAGCTGTGGATGCAATGATGAACAGGGTTTTGAAGCTGGATTTCAACCCACCGCCACTCCCACCTGATCCTCCAGCGGATCCATCTTTTCATGCCTAAACGGCGAATGCGTCAAGCTATTGACGTTAAACAAGCGTTTGGTGGGAGGCAACCCACCGGTAAGTGTATATATTCTTTCTATTGAATTTCTTTTGTTACTAACCTTTGGATTTCATTCTAAAAAAAAAAAAAAAAAAAAATTGGCATAGCGGTTGGATGTAGTGGCCAGATCTCAACCGATACGAAGCCGCTGTGATTTGTCCGGGCGAGACAGCGACCATTTGTAGTGGCTTGATGAAGACCGATGAAGCGCCTGCTCAACCTTGAGCACCCGCTCAAGCCCCGAGCACCCGCTCTGATAAGAAGGAGATTTTTCCAGAAACAGGTAAGCTTCATTTTCTATAACGGTTCTGTCTTTCTTCCTTTTGTTTCATTTTTCTCACCCAACTCTAATTTTATTTTCACACCGAGACGGTGTGAAGTAAGTCTGGGGGAGGGTGTTGCTACTAATCTATTTTTCTCTCTTTTGTTTTATTTTTCATGTTTTCTTTGAGTCAGTTTATTTTTATTGAGTCAAAATTTGTTGGAGATTATGATCTATTTCTTGAATATATTGTTCTAACCTTGCTTCAAAGTGACCATTGTTACAGAACCACCTCTAGATCGGACAAATGAAAAATCCAAAGGCTGACCAGTTAACTAGAGGACACCATGTTTCTAGCGGAGTTCATCCGAGCCTAAGCCAAATTTTTGCACTTCATCGATGTGGTTGATTTCCGTAGGGCTTGACTCATCATTCGTATCTGACATATGAACCCACCAGTAGAAAGTAATGGTACTCCTCCCCCTATTAGAAGTTTAGCTAGGAATAAGGTTATGTATGTGAGTTGCATAGAGAGGGGATGAACCGGGGATTCGGTGGCAAACACCATCAATACTCGCATTTCGGAACCTTGATATGTGCATGCTTTATATTGATAGGGATGAACCGGGGAATCGGTGGCAAACACCATCAGTACTCGCGTCTCAGAACTTGATATATGCAGTAAGGAATGAACCGGGGACTCGGTGGCAAACACCATCAGTACTCGCGTCTCGGACCTTAGTAAAAAAAAAATGAGCTAGCTTAGAAATAAGTCTGGGGGAGAGAGGAAAAATACCAAAAAGTGTGTGGAATTTAAGTGGTTCTTGTCAAGATATTGTATGTGAAAGAGTCTAGAAGGTCCTTGGTAATTGATTGCAGAGATGAAACTGGCGATGAAGGCTTTGATGGATAAGGTTGTGAATTCATGTGTGGAGTATAGTTAGCTGTGAAGGTCTACGGAGAAGTACATGGTGGTTAGATTTGGAGCTGGCTATGTGATATGTGGAGTACTAATTCAAAAGGGTCATTGCAGTGTTTCAAGAACAGGTGAGTCTCCATATTTTTCAAACCTTTCTCTTAGGTTTAATTCTGAGTTTTGTTTGAGGACAAACAAGGATCTAAGTCTGGGAGAATTGATATGTTGCATTTTTGGCGCATTCTAACAGTTATTTTCGAGTCTTTATCGAGTCTTTTAGTTTTATTTTGAGTCATTACAGGTCAAAAGGTGGCTAAAGATGAAGATTGGAGCTTCTGGGAGGAACTTAGCAGAAATTGGAGAAAAGTCAATAATTCACCTGCGGAGCACCCGCTCAGCTCCTGAGCGACCGCTCACGATGACATGACAGAGAAAATAAGGGAAAATCCCAACTTTCCTAATTTTTCGCCAAGGACGCCCTAATCTTCACCTAGCCGCCTCTAGACCTGTATATTATCATTTTTCTTCTATTTTCTAAAGGGAGATACGCTTTATATACGCTTTTGCTAAGAACATCATGTGGAGATTTATTTTCTTTGTAAGATCTGAAGGAAAAAGAGACCACAACTTTGTTTTGAGAAGAATTATGAACCCTAATCTCTTTATTAATATCATGAATTCATTCTATTGCTTTGTTGTGTTTGATCTCGCCATATGTGAGTAGATCCTTAGCTAGGTTAAGGTTTTCAATGGTGATTTAGGATGTTAATGGCTGAGCACAAATAGGTATTGGAATTTATAATGTCTTCGCCAATAGGGATTCATAATGCTTAGATTAGCTTGATCACCCAGTCTATGATTTTAGGTTAAACTTATTCACGACAGTGCTTTAGGTTGCTAGATAAATCATTGTTGAGCAATTGGTGCGTGACTGTTGATTGTTGCGATTGATTGTGAACATATTGAACAAGCTCGTTAATGCTTATCAACCTCGCTAGGTCCAAACGACAGTTTTGGTGTCTAGGTTGTTAGATAAAGTTGTCGATACATCACGACAGTGGGGCGATATTAATGTTATGTTTGAGTTCTAGACCGGTAGTTACTTAGCCCCTCAATAGTTGCTCAGCCTTGTCTCTGAATCACCGGCGAAACGCCTTAACCTAGTGCTTGTTTTAATTGCTTTTACACCGATTTATTTACTTGCTTTTGTTCCAAAAATACAACCCTTTTTATTTTGTCTTAGCTTTAATATAAAATCTATAATTTTATAGTGTAGCCTTGGTCTCTGTGGATTCGATATCCTATATACTACTGCGATTGTCTGTGCACTTGCAGAATTATTTTGGGTTAAAACTCTGTGTATCAATAAGGCATTAATTTATCGATAAATAAATAATTATTAATTTATAGAGAGATTTTTCTAATTTTAAAAAAAATATATTTAAAGTAATAAGTTAAAGACAATACTTCAATATTTTTAGTCGTAGAAGACAATAAAAATCATTATCACATATAAAATCCTTCATAATTCTATGGATGTAATTTGAGAAGATAATATTAACTATGTTTGATACAGTAAGAATAAATTAGAGATAAACTCCAACAAAAATACAAATTTATGAAAAAACAAATAATATTACAATCATATTTTAATAAAATATATTAATTACTAGATTCGGATCCGCACATACGTGCGGGGTTATGTTTATAAATATTTTATTAGATATAGCCTATATAATCCAAATTCATACCAATTATGTATTCGGTTTAGTTTTAATCCAGTTTATAAATATTAAAAATAATAATAATTTCATCAGTATTTTGACACTCAGACTGATCTGAATGTTGTACCGGAATTAACCATGAACCGGATTAGTGATCGGTAATATTTATACAAAACTCTTGAACTATCAATTCGGATATAAAATCACCAAGAACGATTAAAATTAATTTAATTGGGTCCGCGTGTTTTTTTTAAAAAACCTTTATGACAATTTATACATAAATAATGAATTTAAAAAAACATAAATAATAAATTTTTTTAAAAAACAAAATTTTTGGATATATATATATATATTAAATTTTTAAAATTTAACTACTAAATATTATAAAATAATAATAATTAATATATATTTTTTAAATATAGGTATCCGCAAACCCGCTTTACAAAATATGATGACCCACACCCACTTAGCCAAAAAAAATTTTGATCCGCACCCGCGACCCGCCATTTGAAAAAAAAAAATTGTTCTGCATCCGCTCCACAGCGGTTCTAACTGGCCGGGATCCACAGATTATATATCAAATTGACAGGGCTAGCCCTGTTAAGTATGTTAAACCTGCAACCAGAAACCACTCCGCACTGGGTTATATAAAATTTTGATCTGCATCAAACCGTACGTATGTGTCGATTTTTATTCGTCTCGTAGTCAACTCTTACCAAAATTAGTGATAATTTGAGAATTGAATTTACCTATACAAATATTCTAATCTCGTACCGTTATCCAAAATTCTTATCCCGTTTTTATTGAAAATCGTTTGAGTAATTTTTTTTTGTTATCCGAATTATTCGTTTCTGTCTCATACCCACTATTTTTTGTTCCAATACTAAAAATAAACTGATATTTAAGATAACAGATTGATTATTGAATAACGATATTAGAATAATCAAAATTTAATTACCGTTTTTGATATTAGACACTTACTCGGGGTGGTAGGCAGAGTGATGATATCGTTACTGGTTACATCAGTAATGATCAAAATTGTATTGGTGTGGAGATGAAGATAGCAAGAAGAAGCAAAATATGAGCCTGTAAGTGCTGCTGTTAAAGAACAAGAACTTCAGCCTTTTTCATATGAAAAATCTAATGCTTGAGCTTCCTCCATTACTCAGAGAGTCTCCACTTCTCTCTCGCTATATATATTTGATAGAATGAAATTAAATACCAGAATACAGGAAACAAGATTCATCAAACTAAAGACATTTTGATTTCAAGTAAATTGTTGTAGTTACCTTATTTTTATGTAAGGTGGAAAGAAAGAAAGAAAATAAAGAGAAAAAATTTGTTGATCATATGATCAAATAAGTTACCAATAATAACTGGAGGTGTATTTGCTGGTAATTTTTGAATGAGTTTCTTCGGAAACATGTAACTCAACTCAACATTGCATAATCTCTTATCCAACCCGTAATCCTCAAACACCATTCCGAAGAAATCATCAAAAATAGTTTTTGTATTTGCTTGTAGAATTCAACAACCACTTTTGCTATCAACAACAAACAACCATCTATTATTGAGAAGATCCATTGTCCAGAAATAAGGATGACCTGCTCCATAACAAGCAAATAGAGATAAGACTAGATGAAAACTCATAAAAGAGATTAGGTTAGGGTTGAAAGTAAAACTGAATGAATAATTATGAAAGAAGATGATGGAGGCTGAGAAAAAACCTAATAAAAATCGTGATGTACTTACGAATTTTTTGAAAATTTTCTATAAAAGTCATCATTAATTAAAAAACTTATTGAAATATCTGCGATGTCTTTTCAACAAATCTGCAATACAAAATCTGCGGTAACTTAGTGGCAATAAATCTGCTGTAAAAAGTCTACGGACACTAAAAAAGTTATTCTAGTAAGAACTTTATATGTCGTAAAGCTAGTTATAAAGTCTGCGGTAACTAAGGTTTGTTTTTTTTTAAAACTATAAATCTTCTATAACGTGAATAAAATCTGCGGTAACTACAATGTTAATCTAGCAATTGATTTTTGGTAATCAAATCTACGGCCACTAGTATGTGAAACAAAACTCTGCAACAACTAAAATATAAAATCTACCATGAAAAAATAAGTATGCGATATAAATCTGCGACAAAATAATTAATCTACCGCATAAATTCTTCTAGGTTTAGGAAATTAAAAAATCTGCTGCTTCTATCACCATCTTCTAAAAAAGTCTACGGAAGTTTAAAATTTTTACGGTGAGTTAAATAGTCTGCCACAACTAAGACATGTAAATCTGCGGTAAAAATTAAATCTACTGCGGTCAAATTTAAAATCTGCCATTCAAACAAATCTACCATAAAATAGAGCCGTAGATTTGGTTCGCAGATTTTTTCCTCAGCGGTGGCAAACTCATAAATATTTGACGTTTTAAAAAAAAATCCGAAAATTAATTTGATGTGACAGTAATTCATAATGGTATTTTTGTAATTAAGTTTTTCTTAACAAATGATTTAAGGGTATTTTTGTGATCAAAATAGCACACTTAACACTAATTATTTCTATGTTAAACTAGCAATTAAATTACCTTCAATATTAAGCATAGTTCAAAATATATAACTCAACTACAAATAGAATAAGAAGATAACAACATGGATAATGTTAAACTCTCCACAAAATCGGGTACAACAGATTCTTCTTTTGTATTTAAATGACTGCGGTGTGAGTAATTAAACTTGGTTCTTGATATATTGTGCTGCAAACATGGAAGAAAATGAAGCTCATTAGACCAATGAACTAAAAAATTGCAACTCCTGAATTGGAAGTGTTACCTTAATGCATTATAGTACTCTACTGCTGGCTCCATACACCTCAAATATATAGAAACAATAAGATGAGTAACCCAAATAATCCAAAAAAGTAAATTTTCTTAATCTTAAAATAATCCACAAATTTTGACAAACAGAAGAGTTTTTTCTTGATTGAAGTGAGAGGATTTGATGCATTACTATTGGTATCAGTTAAATCTTCTATAAATAATCAAAAAGATTTTAGCTTTAAATTATACTTCTGCACAAAGTAAACATTTCATTGATGTGTCAAGAATGAAATTAAAGGATTGTACAAACTTGTAGGATGAATACTCACCTAGGACACCCACAATTCCAGCTTCTCTGAATTATCCAAGAGTAAGGTTTTCATCTTTACCACGCACTTGAATTTGAGTGTTATTTTTTCACACATCTCGCCCCGAAAATGAGAACCATGATGAGCCAAAAGGATGTAAATTAGAAGTCCTTCAATGACTTAACAACAGTGAACGTAAGCAAAGGGATAACATCCCTACCTTGATACTATACGTACTGAGAGCTTCTTCAATTGCTTAATATTCTCTGTATTCAGTCATATGTAATAGAGATAAGTTGAACCTTGTCAGAATTTTAGTTTAATATTATTTCATTATTTTAGTTAAACTATTATTTCATAACTTGGATGAATATTAAAACATGAATTCTCTAAATCTGATTTACCATCAAACACCAATAAATAAGTGCATTGCAAACACTATTCAGTTACAAAAATTCAGAAATTTTAGAGTAATAGTATGTTTTTTGGGGAAAAAAAGAAATTAAAAATAAGGAGTTATATGGTTAAACTTTCAGCCATGACTTAATTAGTTTTTTTTAATAGCTTCCCTTAAAATTGCAACATCGCCAATTTCACTTGTTATTTTAAGTGTAAACTTGTATAATTGTATTCAACTTTAAAGAGTTCAAGTGTCAAAAACTACCTGATTTAGCATGCTGATGTTGGCTCCTATCCAATTTTGATAAGCTTACACTAGAATCTACATAAAGAATAAATTATTGATATTTTTTACTTGTAACTACATCTTCAGTCATCTGTTAGTTGACAATATCTCCTCTTAGGCTCTTTATATAACTCTATATCTGGCATAAGACAAAAGAGAAATATTGTTATGATTTCGAAAATAAAAACAAAGTGAGACAGACAATCATATCAGATCTTCACTTGCCTTGCCATTACCTTGAGTAATATATGTGTTGGAATTAGAATGCAATAAAATAAGAGAATATCTATCTGGCAAGAAGGGCATCGTCCATCACCTTCCACATGGTAAACTATAGATGTTTGGAGAAGAGTTTTTAAGATGCAAGAAGGATTAAAGTTTACCTTGGCCATGTTCTTCTACTTGTCCCAGTGATAGCTGTAGCAACAAAGCAAAATGGTGGTATCTGCAGTAAATAACAGAGCAAAACGTTTCACACAAATTATGTGGTCGCTTGCTGTTGTCGATAAAGAAAGCGACTTGGTTTTAAGAAGTAACACTCTCTTCCATTACTTGATTAGGTTAGAGCCCATGAGTTTGGTTCCACCTAATTATCATTTTCCAAGCCTCAAATTTGACCATCTTTGTCATACTATCCTTTGAACACAAGATAATACATACGAAACTTTAAATATAAATGTTTTACCAACAGTTTTGAGCCTACAAAACTAAATAAGAGCTGACCCATTCTTAAAAGTGACGAATACTTTCAGCGATACCTGGTCAAATTGGCCATTGAATGAAGGACAAATCAGGGAGGGGAGCAACGAAGGTGAGAAGGCTGCCGCTTAAAGCTCCGAAACTAATGACGCCATCGTTCTAGGGAGTCTCTGTTCGTGAAAATTTCTGGAAGAATACATAGACGAACCAACGTGATTTACATCTCTTTCTCCATCTCTTTCTGTGATCGAGTATAGAAGGGCCAACTCATGATCTCAAAATATTCATAGTTTCTCTTGGGTATGTATTTAAAATTGTAGAGGATAAAGCGAGGAGTCGCTTGAAATTTTTAGATGAGAGGTTGTTTAGGGATACGAATCAAAGAGACTTGGAAATGTTACAGAGATCCAAAAGATCACTTACGTTTTAATTTAGAAATTATAATTAAGCATATGCTGAAGTGGATTACTTAGAGAAGTTTAAATTAAACGTGTGAACTCTCTTACAAATATGCCATGTG
Organism: Cardamine occulta; assembly: GCA_028015245.1. Taxonomy (NCBI): domain Eukaryota; kingdom Viridiplantae; phylum Streptophyta; class Magnoliopsida; order Brassicales; family Brassicaceae; genus Cardamine; species Cardamine occulta. Next base: position 12,132,194 of record CM051364.1, on the reverse strand, counting down.
GCAATGCAGAGCTCTTCTAAAACTTTGTTACTTTTGCTGATGTGGACACATCCAGAGGTCCCAAACTCCTTCTTTTATGTAGAAACTAGGGGAGTAACCGCATTTTTATAAATTAAATATAAATATTTTTGTACGAAAATAGGGAATCTTTTATATTTAAAATAAAGTACTTAATAAGTTATAACTTATAAAATTATGTGCACTACTCATGTATTATTTGGTGTTATTGTTAAATAAGGTAGTATGAGCTTTCCCTATATTTTTGTTAATTTTGTATGCTTTTTTGGTTAAAGTTTAAGAAGAGAAGCCAACCGAAGATATTTTACTATATTAAACGAACGGATGCATTTCAGAGACTATGAAGCAAAATGTTTTTTTTTGTAACATTTGAGGCCTTTCATCACTCATGAGTTGACACACACGTTTTTCTAATAAAAGTTAAACAATCCAAACAATGAATAACATTGATTCAAAAACCTTAATTAGTTCAGGTTAGCTTTGAATTTGTACTTACAAAATCGTTGATCATCACCAACCTCCAAGAAAATGCTGGAAAGCTTTTCCTCTTGAGACTCCACCAGTCAGACTGATTCAAACCACACATTGAGGCTTTTACATTTAAGCGATTCAAAATATCATAAAAATTTTCAATTCAAAACGGAAACCACTTTAGAACATTTTGAGAGTGTCTTCATAGTTGATTTAGTTGTAGAGTTGTTCCTGTCTAGTAGGAAGTATATGTTGCAGCACTCATGTAAACGGCTATGGCTATATAAAGAGTCGTAGGTGTATTGGGTTGAATAAAAGATTGGAGTTTGCATCAGTTTCTCTTTTGCTCCTCTATTTCTTCTAATTGAGATTCTAATAGTGATTAGAGTTAACGAATCATCTTTTTCTCTTTGAACAAGCTCTAGAGATTATAAAGTCAACAATTGTGTCATACGCCCAAACTTATGGAGTTTTGTGTTAATATCCCTAACATTTATTATTTGTAAACTACATTCATCTCATGGTGGGAAAAGAAAAGGAGCAAAAACAAAAACACATTTCATTGCATTTGGAACCAAATGTTTGCATCAATGTTAGGGTTTTTCAGACATTGTTGCAGAGAATCCTTAATACTGTATGATGGAGAGGATCTTTGATCTATTCCTTTTTCTTCAGGATGCTATTTTTTTGTTCTTGAAAGGAGACAGTGACGAAAAATGGCGAGAAGCTGACATAAAAACGCAGAAAAATAAACAAAAGTGAGCAAATTTTTATTAGACTCGCATCATATTATTAATCAAAAGTTTATACAGAAAACAACAAAGGTTGTTTACTTACAAAGCGTCAGCTGGTGTAGGTGTTTCATCTTGAGAAGTGAGATTCTTTAGTGTAAAAGCTGGATAATGAAACAGAAACTTAAACACCTCCAGAGTTATATAACGGGCTTTATACCGCCTTCTAGCTAACATACATAAGTCATGATTATCATATTCTCTATACCACATTATGTATTCAACATCAATAGAACCATACTGCTATGGAATGAAACAGAAGGTTCTTGCTCTCATGGGGCAATATAAGTTCAATCAATCTCTAAAATATCCTTTGCATAGTAACATGAACGAACAATAAACAGCTTAAAGAAGCAGCCACAACACAACTTGGTATGGAAAAAAAACAGTGAAAAATCAAGACTTGAGAGTTACAATCCAAGTGGGGTAGTGATCAGTGGATCTCAGCTCTATTAAAATTCCAATAGCAGTATTGCTGAGTTTGAGGAACATGGAATATCTCGTCCTAAAATATCACAAATGCAGTAATCAACACAAATCTAAGAGGTTATATTGAGAACCCAAGTTTGATTATTACCATGTAGGTTCAAGAACAATATAGTTGACGATAATCGATATGGGAATCACCCAGAAGCTCATGATAGCTGCAACGCCTAACTTCCCCATTTTGTTTCCCTCTATTACCTACAATAATAATCAATCCAAAAAATTAGGGAAAATTCCACAAAAATACATCAACTATTTATCGATTTCCATAAAAATACACGAACTTTGTGGGTACCCAAAAAAATACATAAACTATTTTTTCTTTCCATTATAATACATAAACTTTTAAATTGTATCCATTTAACATTTAGAGTTTTACAAAAAAGTAAAAACTGTTTATTTTTAATAAAAATAAAAATATTATGATAAAAAACTATTTTATAAAATCCAAAAAAACTCAATAATATTCTAAAAATATGTAAAAAACCTAAAATAAGTCTTAAAATAAAAGTTAACAAAAAAGTCTTAAAATAAAATTAAACTTGTAAATTTTAAATTCATAAATAAAAAATCTAAAAACAGATAAAACTTCTAATACTTTAAAAAAATTAAAGTTAAAATATATCTCTTTAAATTCATAAAATTTAAGTAATAAAGTTACCATTAGTTTTTGAAAATAACATCGTAAAATTTTGTGTAATAATAATAATATAGGTTGCATTTATTTGTGATTTGAGTGATTTCTGATCTAAATAATATAATATATATATAAATATATGATTTTAAAAATTTGATATATGTTTTTTACCTTATATATGGTAATAAAAATATTTTAAGTACTTGAATATTTAATGAATTAATTTTTCACATATGGTATACTATATGAAAATATTTTGTATATATAATATAAATGTTAAATTCTAAACTTATTTAAATATTTAAATAATTTAACGAAATATTTTGATTTTTTTTGCATTTGATAATTTATTATTTTAATTTCTGGAATTTTACAGATTTTTTAAAGATTTGAAAAGAATTTTAAGAATTATTTTCGAGTTTTATAAAATAATTTATTATTTAAATATTACTTTTATTAAAACAATTAAAATAAAAAATATTATATGTTAAATGGATTTAATTTAAAAGTTTGTGTATTATAATGGAAGAAATAATTAGTTCATGTATTTTTTTGGGTATTCACAAAGTTCGTGTATTTTTATGGAAATCGATAAATAGTTGGTGTATTTTTATGGAAATTTTCCAAAAAATTAAAGTTTTTTTTTTATTATTTCTTCTAATCCGAATGTCAGGTGAGTACATCATATGATAATTATGAATGCAAGTCGTAAGATTAAAACTCAAACTCTTCCTTTTATATAGTAGAGATTACATATGGTAAGGAATTACAATTATGGCAAATATTTTCTCTTCATTGCCTTAATTGAAATTGATTCTCAATCAAACCGAAATCAAATTCGTCGGTTTTGATCATCCGCATTAAGCCATTAAATGTTGCGAGCTTACTTTCAACTCGCTAATATGTCGCGTAACTCGCTAAATCTTTGGTTCTTCGAGTTGACTTCATTTCACTGGCTTCAGATGCTGCCTGCTGGTTCCTTAGATTATTTATTCAACACTATGATGACACAGATATAAACAGCATTTAAATTTTCCCATTTTATCACTTGGAAATTTGAAAATTGTTTCTTTAACTGTAGCAGGAACAGAGCCAATCCGATTTCGAAGGTGATTTACTGCATCCTAGTCGCAGAACAGTTTTTATATGTATAAAAAACAAACGACATATTGCCAAAATCTACCAAACAATTTGTCTACGTTAAAAAAATTCTTTAAACCAAAACGTTTACAAACCCATCTTCTCTTAAGTACATAGAAACACAGCTTCAAATCGTTCGTTTTGCCCCACACTATTTTCTTTCTCCTATGGTTTTAGTTTTCTACAGGAGTCAGACAAACATACCAACGTCTTCTTCCAAACACTTCAATCACATGTTGAGCTGCATCTAGCTATTCAATCATCTGTCTACTCGGCAGGGAAACTAGACGGGTACACGTTTGGCCCTGTACTTGTCAAAGAACTACACATTACATAAACAAAAACTGAGTCAATCAATCGCATTAGTCAACAATTGACGGAATATGCAAAGTTGATTTTAACTGAGAAAACACTAGGCCTTGAAAACTCAAGATATTCAGGAAAAAAGAGAGACCTAGCCATGTAATTTGCAAAGGCAAAACTGGAGATCATATGAGTTATGTTTGTCGATCCAGTGTTTAAGTATCATTCCCACCAAGCTTGAGTTATTGATAACATAAACTAACAGAGTGTTGTATACGATGTCTGAGAGTCTTTGGCATGTGTGAGACAATTGAAAGTGTGTTTCTTTGCAGTGAAATTTGGAATTGGGCACATACCGATCTAATATATGGTTGCTGAATGATCCAACCGAGCACAGGTATCTTTTGAGCAAAAACAGCCAAGGTTGGCCAGAAGCCACTGAAATAAAATAAAAAAGCTTTTAGTAACTGTTTACATTTCCACAAGCAAATATAAGAGTAAGAGAGAAAGAGACCTGAATAGTACAAAAAAGCCATAGGTCTCCAGCATCATTCCTATGATTGGCCACCCGATGACAACGAAAATGAAACCGACGCCAAAAGATATAGTTCCCTGAATGTACAACATTGGCA
>CM051364.1:12102616-12127616 GCA_028015245.1 Cardamine occulta | reverse complement strand
TAATGAACACATACATATATAACATTAAAGGAGAAATAAAGTAAACATCTGTCAGACCTTATAATTTTGACGCTTCATGAAAAACTGCATAGTAGACTTAAGGCCAATGGTTAGACTAACCCCCGAGATGAAAAGAATCTGAAGAAAATACGAAAAGAAACAAGCGGTCACTATCGCGGTTCTAAGCATAAGAAACAGAGACATGTGAGACACTTACATTCCCCATGGCAAGTAATCCCTTATCAAAGACAAAAACTACTCCCAAAAACGAGAAAAACACGCCAAATCCCGTCAATCCTAACCCGATTTCTGTTTCATATCACACAACAAATGAGTTCAATAGGAATAATAACATTCAATGATTCACTTGCTCAAGAACTAACATGTAATCTCTTCCAATAAGCAGTAACTACATCTAGATATTACAAATGTAACAGAAACCGTACTTTTCCGATCATTCATTTCCAAGGACATCATTGTTCCTAGAATCAGCTTCTTCTACCTTTCGTCTGCCATAAGTAACAACAACAATAACAAAATTTAATTCAGCATTAAAAGGACAAAATTAGTGTTTACAAAATATGACTCTGATAAAGATCCAAAACTCTGGCAACCCAATGATAAAAGAGTAACTTACAGGTAGGAAAGGAAGACGACGCTATGGAGAAAACCTAGCAGGTAGATTCTTTGAAGACGATCTAGAAACACACAACATCAGGCGGATTTTGAAGTCGGAATTAATAGATTAGCGAAATGAAGATTAGCAAATAGATAGAGAAGATAAATCATTAACCTGCTCGCAAAAGAAAAAACGTGTTTCACAGAAAAATAAATCGACAAGAAGAAGATGACACAAAGTCGCAGAGGGGAGATGGAGAAGAATTAATAAATCTGAAATTTTTGAGATAACCAAATCTGATTTTGGTTAAAAAGGAGACTCCACAGTTTTTTTTTATTTTTTATAAATCGTTTTAACTCATTTTTATTTTGTAATTCATTTATTTATTGGCAGTTTTTCATTTCGGATTTTTATGGTGTTACAATCGTAATTCTTAAAATCTGTTTTATATCTATCGCTTAAATTGGATTGTGAATTGCAAATGATTAATTATTTTTTATGAAAGAAAAAATAAATGTTTTTAAAACCGTTTTTGCGTTTTATTTACAATTTACTTACGGATTTTCAAAATATTTTGAGATTAATTAAATTCAAAATTAAACTTAAAATATCTTAATGGTTTTTATTCGTATTTTTTTAAATTGATCTAAACGCTTCAGTTTCCTAAGTATATAAACTGAGACCTTCATCTTTTTCGTACTTTAAATGCACAAAATTCTAATGAATCTTCATTTAACTTATGAAACCCAACACAAATTATGGTGTAAATTAATACTTATATTTTCAATTTAATGCATATTAAACCTCAACACATATTGTGTTGTTAATTAAACCTCATGTTTTCAATTTAGTGCCTATTAAACCTCAACAAATATTAAGAATCACATAAGACCTTGGATGCAAATTGTACTAAACGATTAGGGGATGACAAAAAGGCTCTATTTCACTTATATCAAACAAAAAAATATAATCAAAGCAAAAACGAAGAACATTCGTACAAGAATTAAAAAAAAACTCAAAATTAATTCTTGTAGTGTTAACTAATACCTATGTTTATAATTCAGGCAAACTCTCCTACAATACTCGGTGTTTCTCAAACATATATTTCAAACTTGTTGCAAAACCATTTGAACCGTTGTGAACGACCCCATCGAGTCGGTCTTGTACTCGATGAGTTGTTTGTCATCCAATTGGCAAGTAGGGAGCAAGTTCACTATGGTGTGTCTACAGAAAAGCGAGTAAAAAACGAAAAGTTCCTTCTTCACCATTACCATCGGCTCTGAGAATCTCTTTCTGTTGGTTTGATAAATATCCTCCATGAATGTGCTTTTGTAGCTTCCTTCTACAATTAAAAAAAAAATGTTTTTCCTTTTAAATTCTAGAATTATTTGTTACGAGAAAAAAATATATTGAATTTGAATTGATCTTAAATATTATTGTCCATTTACTTTGACAGTATTTTGATAACTATTGGATTATATTTTTTTATGGGTTTTGTGTCGACTAATGAATTCGAGAACTCAATGAGTCATAATTCTAATATATATTTGTTCAAGAGTTTTTTTTTGTTTTGACAAGTTTTAAGATTCGATTTTGAGTTTTTGTATATTCTTATTTGAATGTTCTTCCTTTTTTTGTTTGATATAAGTGAAATAGATCATTTATGTCATACACTAATCATTTAATACCGTTTGAATTCAGGGTTTAATTTGTATCTTAATATTTGTTGGGGTTTAATATGCACTAAATTGAAAATATGGAGTTTATTTAACATTGCAATATTTGTTTGGGTTTAATATGCATTAAATAACAAACATAGATATCCATTTACACCACAATATTTGTTGGAGTTTTTTTTAAAGATATTTACGAAAACAGCCACATTTAGAAAGAGAGTTTTGAAAAAGCCATAAGTTACAGTAAAACATATACAGTGCCTGCGCTACTCACTATTCATGACATATATACCCTCAGCGTGTTTGGACGGGATATGTCTCCACAAAGTGGGCTGACGTCATGACGCATTAGGGAGGAAATTTTGAAATAAAAATGATATTAGACGGGATTAGTTGAACAGTAAGTCACAAAAATCCATGGATAATATGTGGACAAGAATTAAGCGAAGTGTTTATGGTGCTGTTTATAACAAAGATGTGGACATAAATTGAAGTTGGGTATAATAAGAAAGGGTTTACTGTGACGGAGAAAAAGACATAGGGAGGCGACTTTCGAAGGAGAAGATCACAGGCTGGTGGAAGTTTCTAAGTTACAGTAAGTAATCCGGTGTACATATATTGGCAAGAAATCTGTCAAATAAATTAAGAAAATAAAGTAATAAGTGTTGCACTGTAGTGTTAATGCTATGAAAATGTTTGGTGACGGTATTGAATGTACAAGGATTTAATGTCACATAGTTAGTTTGTCTAGGGTATTATATAACTGCTGTTAGCACGTTTCGATGCTATTGTTTATAAAATAATGGTTGTTCTGTAAATAATTGTTCTGTATATAGAAAGTTATAGCTTTTTTTATGCTTCGCAGGTAATGGACAAAGATGTTCTCGTTTTAGTTAGCGATTGGGATGTTTTTGGAGGCGGCTGCTGGGATTTTGTTCTACAGAAGAGATGCATGGCGCAGTGCATCCTTATAGAGGATGGAATAAGTTACAAGGATCTGAAGAAGTTGATTGAGAGAGAGTTCGCTGGAGATATGGATGGCGTTTTTGGGAGAATAGCATACTTGGTTCCAACTGAGATGTCAGTTTTTTCTAGTGGTGCTTCTCCGCCAGTTTCTATAACAAGTGATGCTGGCGTGAAGACATTCATTACAGTCCGAGAAGGGACTAGAGGGCTTAAACTTTTTGTTACATTTGAAGCACCAAAAATCAGTCCACTTGAAGGGCGAGTAATTGGAACAGAGAATGAGATAATAAGGCTGGATGGTGACACGCCAAAATTTGTAGCTGAGGTGAGGGAGCAGACCCCAAATACGAGTAATGTGGCAGCGGAGGAGGATGCCACAACTGATGCAGAAAGAGCTTTAGACAATATAAGTTTATATGATTAAGAGTTAGTAGCGCAAGTTGAGATGGTGGAAGCACTAGTCGAGCAAGGTGGGTCAACCAGTAAGAACAAAGGAAAAAAAAAGTGGCAGACGAGGCAAACTGGATAAGTAGCAGTGACGAGAGTGGGGAGTATGAACCATTTGGTACGGATGAGGATGAAGACTACGACTACAGTTTATGGGACTCATTGATCAGAAGAGATTATGGTAATTTCAATGGAGACGCAGGTAATGAGATTGGGGAGGGTTCAAATGGTATCACGATGATATCAGTTGCAAAGACACAAGAGCAAGGGAGGACAAGCAAAGAACCTATAACATCTGAGGCTGAAGGTGCCATAGAAGGGAGTGGCAACATAATCACTGATGTTATTGGCAGAGAGTTGGAGGATGATGAGATAAATCAAGTAACTTTTCAGCGCATACACAATGAAATTGTAGATGGAGACATACTACAGTCACAACAATGTCCCCCATGCTTTGGAGATGAGTTTTCTACCAACACAGCAATTCGAATATGGAGAGTATGATCCACAGAATGATGCCATATTTATTGGAAGAGTATTTAGGAATAAGCAAGACATGCGCTTAGCGCTAGGGGTATATGCTGTTGAAAGGTTCTTCAATTTCAGGCAGATTAAATCAGACAAGGAGAGACTAATTGTGGTATGTATGCATAGAATATGTCCATGGAGAGTGTATGGATATGTAGTTGAAGGAAGTTCACAGAACATGCAGGTGAGGACTGCGACGCTGACACACACTTATTGTGTCTCAACTAGGTCAGAGTATGGGAAGAAAGCGAGCTGCAAGGTGATTGCAGAAGTTCTGAGATCTAAATATACAAATGGGAAGGTAGGTCCCAAGGCAATAGAAGTGTCTGGGATTGTATTGGACGAGCTTCAGGTGTCTGTATAATACATGAGGGGATGGCACACGAAAGAGGGAGCCGTTGCTGAGGCCAGAGGTACCGAAGATGGAAGTTACAATCTGCTATTGTCTTACCTATACCGCCTGAAGGAAAAAATGGGGGTACTGTTTCGCTAGTAGAAAAAACAAGTACTGCCAAAGATCCAAAGATAAAATTTCAGTACCTGTTCTTTGACCTTGGTGCCTGCATTGATGCAATTCAGTACATGAGGAGAGTTGTAATCATTGATGCAATAACTATCAAATCTAAGTTTCGTGGATGTCTTCTTACGGCAAGCTTCAAGTATGGAAATTTCCAAATATTTCCTTTAGGTTTTGGGGTGGTTAACAGCGAAAACGAGGGAGCATGGCTGTGGTTCGTTACACAGCTAGCTGGAATAATTCATGATGCTGATGACTTGGTGATCAGACAGACACCCATCAATCTACAAAGGATTACGTTCTATTTATCCTTGAGCTGCACATTCTGCCTGTGCAGTCCATTTATATAGGAATGTGATGGCAATGTTTAGGAGGCAAGGGGTAGCTTATCTGTTTCCTCAAGCTGTGTCTGCATATACGGTTGGGGAGTTTCGAGCAAAATTTGATGAAATCAAGAGGCGTAGTGTGGTATGTGGACAATATCTTCGAGACATAGAAGTGGCGCATTAGGCCAGAGTTTATTTTAAAGGGAAAAAGTACAATATCACAAACAACAACGTAGCTGAGAGTCTTAATGGTGCAGTTGCCAAAGCATTAGAGTTTCCTATTGTCACAATGCTGGAAACTATCCATTTAATGCTGAGGAGATGGTTCTACGAGAGGCGGGTAGAGGCAGAGAAACATCGAAGTCCAATAACGAAAGAGGTGGAGGAGATGCTAATGACACACCTAGAACATTCTGGAGGATTAGTTGTCGCACCAGCATCAACCACAATCTATCAGGTGAACACAGGAGTTTGAAATTCGTTCACAGTCGACCTACAGAGCAGAACATGCACCTGCAGAGTGTTTGACACTCTTATGTTATGGCTGCAGCAAGACACAGTGGAACTACTATAACAGACCTAGTTGAGGTTTTTTCCACTACATACTATTGGAGAAAGGCTTACAGTGGGGTAGTTATGCCAGTACCAGATGAAGTCGATACTGTTGTGCCACAAGAGTTGATTGAATCTAATTTACTCCCACCACAGACAACTCAAGGGGTTGGACGTCCAAGGAAAAGGAGGATTCCATCTGTTGGTGAAAATTTGGTGGGTCATAGTTGGCTGTAGTAAATGAATAGGTCAACAAATCATACTTACTGTTTAATAATCTGGTTGTTTTGAGTGTAGGTTTGTAAGAGAGGGAGGGCATAACCTAATCGATGCAGCAAATGCTTGCAAAGTGGGCATAACAGGGCCACTTGCAACGGTGGCATCCCCTAAAAGTAAGTAACTATGAGGACAAGAGGGGAGTCGAATTTAAAAGAGGAAACGAAAAGTGAATATAAGATGCTAAAGATATGGTTAAACTGCAGAGGGAATGACAGAAGACATAGGGACGATCAAGCGAAGGAAGGTTTTTTGGTGTAAATATCTCCGTGGAATTCGAAAGCACTGGTTTTGAATTTCCCAATGTCCATGGAAGGACAAAATAAGAAATTTTCAAGGGAGGCTGGGAAATGTGAAGGTGTTGAAGTGAAGAAGTAGGTTTTGGGTAATCAGCACCGCAAAAGATGGCCAGGAAGAAACTTTTGGTGTAATATTTGTTTATAGGAGCAAAAAAAAGGGGGAGGTTGTTCTTGTGTCGAAGGAGGGGTGTTTCATTTTGTGTAAAAACAATGATGTGTAAGGGAACGAAGAATTAAGTATAATGAATGTATATTACATGGATGGGAAAATGATAATGTTGATGGATAAATATATGATATGAAAACAGGAGCTGATATAAGGTGGACAAAAAGCTGGCAATTACAACAGGGTAACAACAACACCACAATGGTAAGAAACACATATAAACCCGAAAGGCCGAGGTAGAGACAGTAAATAATGTGCCCTTAAAATTATATTAAAATTGGAGAAAATATTTTGCAGGCGTTGTTTCCACTCCACGTAAAAACAACAAGATATCAAACAAAGACAGTAGTTGGTCCATAAAGTACATGGTGGACAAAATACGGACCCGCATTCTAGTACATGGCCGTTTACAGAAGGAAAAGCAACCGATATATATTACACATTGTAAACGAAATTAAACTTAATGCTTGCCCAAGCCATTTTATGTAGACCTGCTGAGTCAGCAAATTGACCGGATGATAAGGGAGTAACAAAAAGGCAAAGCACCCTTCGAAAACCTCATCAGCAGCACATCCAACAAAGATGCAGTGGGGCAGATCTTCAAGTGGATAGGAGTGAGAGTAGAAATACATACCTGATTTTGGAGCACCTATCTTCACAATTTGACTAGCAACGAGCTCTCAGATATAAATAGCATCCTCCCATGCGTCAACAATTTTCCAAATGCCAATGATTGCCTGCATGCCAAGAACATAGTCTATTGCACAAATACGAAAGATACGAGTAACAAAAGTCCCGTACATGGAATTTGGACCAGCAACCTGAAGCATGGAGAAAACTTCCTCTGAGGGCCCTTCTAGGCAAAGAATACATAGACCTTCAAGCAAATGTGCATCAACGTTACCTTGAGTAACAAAAGCATCAAAAAATAGTCGGTAAACGGAGTCTTTGTTAGCCATGTGAGAACTGACAAAAGATTGACACGTCAGGAGGTTGTCAATATTATATGTCCCTAATAAAGTAACTTAGTTACAACAGCTGTTAAGAATGGATGAGAGAAAAGAAATTAACAAAATAGATTAAAAATTTGGATCACTTAGAAATATGGATAAATAAGGAAGTGGGAGGGGAAAAAATTACAAGGAGCTTACAAGGAGCTTATCAAATGGGTATCGTTCCAGAGGTGATCCTCAGAGACATAATTAGGAGCGTGGGGAAAGAAAGATTCAGGGAGCTTGCATGTTTCATCAGAAGTGGAAAAGAAGGGAAGGTAGCTGCTTACAACAAGGAAGTTTTGGTAGAGGTTAATCTTGATGAATTTTCGTCAGCTCGCTTTCAAATCAGGGATCAATGTACCGTGAATTTTTCATCAAATGTTTAGAAGCAGGAAATATAACAGCTAGATATGTTGAGGGGCTAAGGGTAGCAGTGAAATATGGACCATCGAGTAATGGTCTAGAAACGATGAAGAGCGCGGAGGAATATATAGTACATGCAAAATTTGTTGTAGGCGTGTTCAGTATATGTGGTGGGCTTTTGAAGAAAGAATGGTGACTCTACATGAAATGTACAAGGAGGTATCATATCTAGAAGAAGTAGTGGAAATAGGGGAGGCCGTAATGACACAAATCTCAGAGATAGGGCCCCCGTTCGCAGGGAACTACATTGGCACATACTACTACACCCAATACAATATTCCAGATAACATATACTATTGTCGTGGTATGCACGATGTTTGCTTCGCATCCATAGCATACTGGTACTCATGTCGCGTCCGAGACATATGTTAGGGAGTGACATATTATGGAATGCAGTTGAAAACTGAATATGTTGTTTTTTAGTAAGGAATTTTATGCATGTGTCTTGACGTCATTTTCATAGGAAGTATGAGAATAAGTTGTTATGGTAGGTACCTTCCATGTACTAAAAACGTTAACAAGATTGTCCACACGTTAGTATGCATTTAGGCAATTTATCAAAAGAGTACAAGGAAACAAGAAACTAAACACTAAGGTAGAAATAGTGAACCTAGACAGAATTAGAGAAGGCAATGAAAACATAAATGATGAGTGGGTTTCGGAATTTACAAACAATGTACGAGAGCAGTGAAAAATAATGTCCATAACAGAGTATGCTAACCTATAAACAGTACCAGACTTTATTTCAATGCATGTGTCTTGATGTAATTTTCATTGGAAGTATGAAAATGAGTTGTTATGGTAGGGACCTTCCATGTACTAAAAACATTAACAAGATTATTCACACGTTAGTATGCATTTAGGCAATTTACAATAAAGAGTACAAGAAAACAAGAAACTAAACCCTAAGGTAGAGATAGTGAACCCAAACAGAATTAGAGAAGGCAATGATAACATAAATCATGATTGGGTTTGGCAATTTACAAAAAATGTACGAGAGGGGTGACAAATAATGTCCATAACAGAGTACGCTAACATATAAACAATACCAACCATTATTTTACTGCTTGTATCTTGATGTAATTTTCATTAGGAAGTATGAGAATGAGTTGTTATGGTAGGGACCTTCCATGTACTAAAAACGTTAACAAGATTGTCCACAAGTTAGTATGCATTAAGGCAATTTATCAATAGAGTATAAGGAAACAAGAAACTAAACACAAAGGCAAAGATAGTGAACCCAGACAGAATTAGAGAAGGCAATGAAAACATAAATGATGACTGGGTTTGGCAATTTACAAACAATGTACGAGAGGGGTGACAAATAATGTCCATAACAGAGTGCGCTAACCTATAAACAGTACCAACCATTATTTTAATGCATGTGTCTTGATGTAAATATCATAGGAAGTATGAGAATGAGTTGTTATGGTAGAGACCTTCCATGTACTAAAAACATTAACAAGATTATCCACACGTTAGTATGCATTTAGGCAATTAACAATAAAGAGTACATGGAAACAAGAAGCTAAACCCTAAGGTAGAGATAGTGAACCCAGACAAATTTAGAGAAGGCAATGAAAACATAAATGATGACTGGGTTTGGAAATTTACAAACAATGTACGAGAGGGGTGACAAATAATGTTCATAACAAAGTACGCTAACCTATAAACAGTACCAACCATTATTTTACTGCATGTGTTTTGATGTAATTTTCATCGGAAGTATGAGAATGAGTTGTTATGATAGGGACCTTCATGTACTAAAAACAAATTAGTATGCATTTTGGCAATTTACAGTAAAGAGTACAAGGAAACAACAAACTAAACCCTAAGGTAGAGATAGTGAACCTAGACAGAATTAGAGAAGGCAATGAAAAAATAAATGATGACTAGGTTTGGCAATTTACAAACAATGTACGAGAGAGTTGAAAAATAATGTCCATAACATCGTATGTTATCCTATAAACAGAAGCAGACATTAATTTAAAGAATGTATCTTCATGTAATTTTCTTAGGAAGTATGAGAATGAGTTGTTATGGTAGGGACCTTCCATGTACCAAAAACGTTTACACGATTGTTCACAGCTTAGTATGCATTTAGGCAATATACAACGAATAGGTTGCATGTAGTATCAAAAGATAGAAGGCATGTAAGAAATAGTGAACCCAGACAGAGTTAAAGAAGACAAGAAAAAACATAAATGAATACTGGGTTTGGCAGATTATAAACAATGTATACGTTTTCAAGGTTTCAGACAATATACGACAAAGGTAGAAAATAATGTCCATTAACATATTAACAAAAATGAACGAGGTAGAAACACAATGGTTATCATAACATATTATGATAACCAATAAATGGAACGGGCATATTACAGAAGAAAATGGCGAAAATAATGAAAATATGAAAGGGAAAATGGTGAGTTCCATGATATCCTAACCTACAAAAGCTGGTTTAAGTTAATAAGAAACCAATAGAGATAGCAATCTAAACATTTAGTTTCTAAATTGCAAGAAACTTGAAGACAGCGAGGGATATTATCAATGGCCTGAATGTTGGAAAAAAGATGTTTGTCAACAGGTAGTAAGAAGAGTATATGACGGAGTACAACCTGGCCAACATCATGAAGACGTTGAATGTTACCCAGAGTTTGGAGGAGCTTGGAAAGGGTGAAAATGCCTTCAGGGGCAAAGTTACAATATGTTAAAAATAACGCCCTTGCAAACGTTGCATAGTCTGGCTCAGGGACAGTTGCAAAAAGCAACCCAACAGACTTTTCAATATAACCAAACTTGCATGCAATGCGAAGACACTCAAGATACGTGGCAATAAGATTGCAAGCAGCAACACATTTCTTGAAGAAGTTATGATACGGAGAACCTTCCTCAACCATATATGGCCGATCCAAAAACTCAGCAAGAGAAACGACACGTAACACAGGATCAGATAGAAGAAGTGTTGTTTGTTTCTTCCCAAGAAGTAAGAAAGGGCCAAGATTTCTAAACCCTTGGCTTCCTATAGAACGATAGATTGAAATGACAACATCATCATCAAGGTTGTCCATGGTGAAAATGTTTTCAAGTTCAAATGAGGAAGATAATTGTTGGTGTATATAATGTGAGTGAAATTTGAAAGGTAAATGGGAAAGAGATAAGGGTAACATAATTGTGGGAGGAAGGTAGATGCATTGAAAGGTATATTGGTGGGTGGAAGATAGAAGCAATTACGGAGGGTAAATAAATAAAAATGACAGATGGACAAGAGGTAGATAAGGAAATAGTGGAAACCAACTATCAAATCGAGAAAAGTAAATTTCAAGCTGAAGGGCTATAGAAGATATTAATATTTAAGGGAACAACAACAATATTGAACTAAGGTAACGAGAATTAAATGGTAAGTTGATACATAAACTAAGGTAACGAGAATTAAACGGTAACAAGAGTATAGGCAATTTCGCAAAGAGATACAAAGGACAATGGCTCAGGTTATACAATAACAAGGAATCTGTATGCTCAACTCATAAACTTCCCAAGAAACTGTTCATAGACCTGGAGAGCATAGTGCATCCACAGGTTATCAACCATAAGATCATCAATATGTCCCATATGCTCAATAGACCACCCCATCGCGTGAAGCTCAATAAATTTAACTGACAAAGGACCACAATCACCAGTACGAATATTCTGCGCAACCCCTTCCAAATGAGAATAGCTGAACTCAGATTCGGTGTCATGACCAACATCTTCAGCATCGCAAAAAGCCTTGATAAGATTAGGTAGCATCTTGACCAAGGGCGCCATGAGAGTACTAACTTTTCTATCAGATGTACAACGGATGAGTGGATCAAGAATGTTAATGTGCCAGGTATTCAGATATATAACCAAAGCCACCCAATGTTTGTTCCCCCAATTCATAGGAAAGTATAGGGTTGTGACATCCTTTAACCATAGTGTTTGCTGCGTACGCTCCCCAAATGTACCGTCAACGTAACTATGAAGGAGAGGATGCCAAACATAGTAAGCAGGTTTAACTGATTGGATAAAGGTACAGTACTGGGAAGTAAGAAGGTACGGCAACAAACTATCCAGAATAACTATGTCCTTCTTAAGTAGGGAAGAGCCTCGGGTACTCCAGATTGTCCAAATCATAAAGTACATATGCTGCAGTAGAAAACCATGCATAACACATAGGAAAAACTAGTTAGAGAAATTTGCAATGGCAATAAGATGAAATAATAAACAGTAAATGCTGTACAGGGGAATCGATGGACAAGAGGCCTGACTGTGCGAAAGACCCACTGTGGGGGAGTATAAATGTCTGAGAAG
This sequence comes from Cardamine occulta, assembly GCA_028015245.1. Taxonomy (NCBI): domain Eukaryota; kingdom Viridiplantae; phylum Streptophyta; class Magnoliopsida; order Brassicales; family Brassicaceae; genus Cardamine; species Cardamine occulta. The sequence goes on along the minus strand of CM051364.1, from coordinate 12,115,497 downwards.
AAAGTGTGAAGTGGGAGAGATGGGTTGAAAAAGGAACAGAAGAAGGGAAGAAGTTAGGTTACCCGCATCAGTAGGATAAGGAGGACGTATCGGTGACTGAACTGGGAAAGGAGGAGGAACAACAAAGATGGTATCTGTGCGGTTACGAAGAAGCAAGAGCATCTCATTTCTTAACTCCCGCTTTATCTTTTTTATTTGTGACTGATTTAACCTCCTAAGCCGAGCAACCTGTCTAGTAAGCTGGGCAATCTCGTCAGATGCAGTAGATCGAGGTGCATCTTGAACAGGTGTGGGTTCTTGAGAAAAAGCAGTAGGACACTTGCAATGAAGATTTTTCCTCTTCTTATAGATGCTTAACAGTGGGAGAGAGGCATCACCACCACGTCAGTCTCGTTTGCAGAAAGGATAGTCACTTTCAATGAGGCTAAGGATATTAGAAATCTTCATATCAGAGGTAACACGAATAGCAACTTGAACACAATCCTCAGGAATGATGTTAGGGACAATGAAGTGGACAACAAGCTGCAAAAGAGATAATGGGTGAAATTAGAACGAGTTATGATAACGGAAGAGGGGAGAGGAAAACAAACTTCAGGCAAATTCTCAAGTTGGATAATGTTGTCAGTTCGGAAAATCTTTAGGGTAGGTAACTTGGTAAGGCGATGATCTAAAAATGTCTGATGATCATCTGCGAATGGCAGATGGCGCAGCAAAAGTGGAATCGACCGAAAGAGTAGCAATTGGATTGCAGTTGGGAAACCATGAACGGCAAGAGACTTCTGTCAAAGTTTCAGGGTTAAATCAGAGACACGATGAACATTCTCCCCAACTTTAATCATACGCAGAGTCCTCTCAAAGGCTAGGCGACCCCAAGGATAAGTAAAGAACAAGTTGAGATCCCTGACCATCTCAACAATAGCCATGGAAAGGTGCTATACGTTGGGTACCACAAATTAAGATACCCTCAACAATCATTATAAGGACAAGCCGTAACTTTCTCAGAGGATCCATTCCCTTCTCAGACTGCAACATAGTCAGAATCTCCTTGATTATGACCTCATGAGAAGAACCAACAAGTTGCCCCCAATATGCAGAACTAGATTCACATTGATTAGGAGAGGCAAAAATAGGGTCATCGGCTGGATATGGGCCACAGGGAAGGCCAGTTATAACTTCAAACTCAAGCAAAGAAAAGCGTTGGGGTGGCCCCCAAAAGTAAACCAGATCTCATGAGAATTTTTAGTAAAAACTTGGCGACACAAGAATTTGTAGACAAGTTTCCCTGATAGCAAATAACGTCGGACAGGAAGCTTGAACAAGGGTCCAAAACAGGAGTTAAGCAACGTTCATATTGCGGTGTACCATCCAAAATTTCCAAAATGTCAGCCAGATATTGAAGCTTGGAATAGGAATTAACCCGACCCGTAGTTGGATACCTATATGTTGCGATGACTCGTTTTGGAAAAGGTTGCTTATCAGTGTGCTCACCTAGCAGTAAAGAATATAAGGTCAGAGAACAGGGTCAACAAGAAATTGAAAAAAATAAAATACACGAATTCTCAAAATAAGAAAGAGAAAACATCTGGATCAGATGAGGAAGAAGATGAATCAGTATTTGAACTGGTACCATCCTAAGGACTATTAGAAGAAGTGGCAGATGAATTAATAACATCAGTAGAAGAATCAGCAGGGCCATCGCCAACAACTGCAGGACACAAGAAGTGGGAACATTGAGTGAGAGAGAAGAGTAGATAAGAAGTAGAGATATAAAAATAACAAAATTACAAGGAGAATCCGATCTGTGAGCAGAAGCAGGTGACTCGTCAGGGCTTCCGGCACCTACAATAAGGAATATAAAGAAGAGATAATATGAACATGAGAGGTAAGGAAAGAGGAGAACAAAAAGATAGGGGGTTTAAAGATAACGGAAAAATAACTAACAACATGTATCAACAGACTACGGTGTACTAACTTCTCCTAAAATATAACGAACGCACAATTTAGATGGTCTGGATATCCGTTAAATGAGATGACAACAATAAGATGAAATCAATATTATATGAAAGAGTGAAAAAACAAAATCCGGATAACATAGAGTGAAAGAGAACATCAGCAGACAAAGTTGAACTTGAAAACTTCAATATTGTAAATGGTATTTAAAAAGGAAGAAGAAGAATATTAAGCAGAAGGAAAAGCAGTATATGAAACAAACCAGAAGAGGTTGGAGAATTAGGCGCAGAACAGTCATAATCTACAAAACAAAAGAACAGAAACAAATGTAGACATGAGATAGTGAACATATGGAATTGGGTTACAATTATAGGGTTGCATAGGAGTTTGAAAGTATGAAATAAGAAGTTTTTGGGACATAAAAAAGAACTAACAACCTGCTGAAATGGACTGAGGTGTACGACCTTCACCTACACATATAGGGAACAAAAACATAAGATGTACACCAAAACGAAGGGAAAAAAAATAATGACATAAAATGGAGAGGAGTAACTAAAAAGGACCACAATATGCTCAAAACCAAAGTAAGGAGTAGAAAAAGAATAGTATGTAAACAAAAGATGGGACAGGGGTGAGTGAAAGAAGACGAAAAAAAGGAACTAACCACCTGTATCAATAGACTGCAGTGTACCAACTTCCCCTACTATATAACAAACCTAGAGTTTAGATAGACGAGCAAGATTGAAAACGAAATGGGGACATCATTGGGGCACACAGAACAACAGCAGCAAAGTTGAACTAGACAAATTCAATATTTGTAATTTATATTTTAAAACGAAGAAAGAATATTAAACAGAAGGAATGCAGTAATTGAAACTAACCAGAAGATGTTGGGATGTCAGGATCAGAACACTCATAATCTACAAAACAAAACGAACACAAAAAAAATGTCGATATGAGATAGTGAATCCTATGGAAGTGGGGTTACAATAGGAGGGTTACATACGAGAAGGATGAGTTCGGCGGCTCCTAAAACGGTGGCGCTGCTTCATACTCGTTTACACTGAAGCTTAGGAAGTTCATGCTTTTCGATAAATCTACGAGCGGTTGTGCCAGAGCAAGAGAAAACAGTGGATGAAGGCAGCGTCGAACCCTTGCGGGGAACAGAGGGAACAACCGCATGCCAAACTTGAGACCGCCGCCTCGACCTCTTTGCCAACAAGGGTAATCTACTACGATCGTCGCTGGGCTTCACAACGGAAAGGGTCCACCTCGACTTTTTCACCGTAATTGGTGGGAGAACGGATGCAAGTTCCTCCTCCGCTATGCGCTTCCTCCGCGTGTTAACCATGATTCACAAACAATGAAACAATGGTGGCTGGGAAAATCGCAGAGATTATTCGTCTTCCCTAGAGATTATTCTGCTTTCCTCTCTCTTGGGTATTTGAGAAGGAGATTACGTCAGTGTATAAGGGTAGAGGGGTAATTTGTGTCGGCTAAAAGTGGCAAAATCCGAAGGACGTTAAGAGAGTGGCTTTTTTCGAAAGCCACAGGCAAAAATGCGGCCATTTTGAAATAATTTTTTTTTTTGAGATATTTATGAAAACAGCCACATTTAGAAAGGGAGTTTCGAAGAAAGCCATAAGTTACAGTAAAACATATACAGTCCCTTCTCTACCCTCAGCGTGTTTCGGCGGGATATGTCTCCACCACGTGGGCTGACGTCATGATGCATTAGGGGGGAAATTTTGAAATAAAAATGATATTAGGCGGGATTAGTTGAATAGTAAGTCACGAAAACCCATGGGTAATATGTGGACAAGAATTAAGCAAAGTGTTTATGGTGCTGTTTATAACAAAGATGTGGACATAAATTGACGTCGGGTATAATAAAAAAGGGTTTACTGTGACGGAGATAAAGAAATAGTGATACTGGCATGGAATCACACCGAGCTTAGATCACTTGATGATCAAGAGGATTCCAAATCCTAGACTCGCGGAAGGGGCGAAAGATAGCAAGATGGATGGGATAGGGATTGACTCACTCAATCAGTGGCATGAATAAGAATGTTGAATCTCTCAAAACACTCCTAAAATCGTGGGTTTCTATAGACTCAAAGTGAATCACACACTTAGAAATCTAAAGACAAGAACAATCTCTCAAGAACTCGGTCTTTGAAAGAAAACGAAATACTTTACTAAATTCAATGATCAAGGGTGATTTACGAGGAGGAACAAGCTGAGCTTTTATAGGCTCATAATACAACGGTCCTAAGGTCTAAAACAAGAAACAAATCGCAGAAATTAAAAGAAAAGAGCCGTTGGTGGCTATAATGATGAAATCGGCCAAATAAGGCAAGTTGCGAGATGGCTTGAGTCTTGACAGCTTAAGGCCAAAACTCGAGTGTCTTGGCACGGTTTGGAGGTTTTGAATGTGTCTTGATTCGTGCCCAAGAGGATCAGAAAGGAGCCGTTGTGGTTTGAATGCTCCTTGGTCCAAATATGGTAAGTCCGTGTAAGGTAAGTGTGATCTTCTTGGACAAATTCGTGGGGTTGGCTTGCTTGCAGTCTTGGGCATCTCAAAACAGCATGTAGTCTTCAAATGAGTGTTGGAAAACATCAAGGCATAGCTGGAGAGTCTTTTATCTGGATTTGTTGGTTCACATAAAGTAAACCGACCAAATTGCTTCAAATTGGACTCCTTCCAATTGGCTGGTTCTTTTGGCAATTTGGCTCGACCCAGACCTTCAAAATATGTCATTTTCGAGTGAATACAGAGGTAGAGGCTGAATGCACAAGTGGATTGCTCCAAGGACAGCTTCCTTGGTTCAATGATGGCTCCGGTAATGCATTCGGGTGTTGGCTCATCATGGAATCATTCCAGCGGGGTTCTGGCTCGATCACTACTTCTAAAATGCATGGTTTGCTGATGAATCTTGAAGCCCATGTTGAATGAATGAGCAGATTTGGTGCTGGTACATGTTGATGGAGATTCCACGGTTTTGGTTCGTCCATGGGTGTTGGGCGATAGTAGCGTAGGAGCAACTGCCCCAACAACAAGAAAGGTCCTGCTGTCACCAATAGGATCAGGATCTAAGCTTGCCGTACGCACAGTACAGTCCCTCTCTGAAGTGGTAGTAGTTTCATGAGCTTTCTCATAGACAATTGAAGAATCATCAATCGTCTCTTCCTTGTCATTGGTTATGGCAATTTCATCTGTGTGCATCGTCTCCTCGCCAAGGTCTACCTTGGTTCGGATGTCCTCATCACGTAGGGAGGCAATTTCCGAAGGAGAAGATCACAGGCTGGTGGAAGTTTATAAGTTACAGTATGTAATCCCGTGTACATATATTGGCAAGAAATCTGTCAAATAAATTCAGAAAATAAAATAATAAGTGTTGCACTGTAGTGTTAATGCTATGAAAATGCTTGGTGACGGTATTTAATGTACAAGGATTTAATGTCACATAGTTAGTTCGTCTAGGGTATTATATAACTGCTGTTAGCATGTTTCGATGCTATTGTTTATAAAATAATGAGTGTTCTCTAAATAATTGTTCTGTGTATAGAAAGTTATAGCTTTTTTTATGCTTCGCAGGTAATGGAAAAAGCTGTTGTCGGTTTTGTTGGCGATTAGGATGTTTCCAGAGGCGGCTACTGGGATTTCATTTTACAGAAGAGATTAATGGCGCAGTGCATCCTTATAAAGGATGGAATAAGTTACAAGGATCTGAAGAAGTTGATTGAGAGAGAGTTCACTGGAGATATGGACGGCGTTGTTGGGAGAATAACATACTTGGTTCCAACTGAGATGTCAGTTTTTTCTAGTGGTGCTTCTCCGCCAGTTTCTATAACAAGTGATGCTGGCGTGAAAACATTCATTACAGTCCGAGAAGGGACTGGAGGGCTTAACCTTTTCGTTACATTTGAAGCACCAAAAATCAGTCTACTTGAAGGGCGAGTAATTGGAAAAGAGAATGAGATAATAAGGTTGGATGGTGACACGCCAGAATTTGTTGCTGAGGTGAGGGACCGGACCCCAAATACGCGTAATGCGGCAGCAGAGGAGGATTCCACAACTGATGCAGAAAGAGCTTTAGACAATATAAGTTTATATGATCAAGAGTTAGTGGTGCAAGTGGTGGAAGCACTAGTCGAGCAAGGTGGGTCAACCAGTAAGAACAAAGGGAAAAAAGTGGCAGACGAGGCAAACTGGATAAGTAGCAGTGACAAGAGTTGGCAGTATGAACCGTTTGGTACAGATGAGGATGAAGACTACGACTACAATTTCTGGGACTCATTGATCAGAAGAGATTATGGTAATTTCAATGGAGACCCAGGTAATGAGATTGGGGAGGGTTCAATTGGTATCACGATGGTATCAGTTGCAGAGACACAAGAGCAAGGGAGGATAAGCAAAGAACCTATAATATCTGAGGCTGAAGGCGCCATAGAAGGGAGTGGCAACATAATCACTGATGTTATTGGCAGAGAGTTGGAGGATGATGAGATAAATCAAGTAACTCTTCAGCGTATACACAATGAAATTGTTGATGGAGACATACTACAGTCACAGCAATGTCCCCCATGCTTTGGAGATGAGTTTCTACCAACACAACAATTCGAATATGGAGAGTCTGATCCACGAAATGATGTCATATTCATTGGAAGGGTATTTAGGAATAAGCAAGACATGCGCACAACACTAGGGGTATATGCTGTTAAAAGGTTCTTCAATTTTAGGCAGATTAAATCAGACAAGGAGAGACTAATTGTGGTTTGTGTTGATAGAACAAGTCCATGGAGAGTGTATGGACACATAGTTGGAGGAAGTTCAGAGAACATACAAGTGAGGACTGCGACGCTGACACATACTTGTTGTGTCTCAACTCGGTCAGAGTATGGGAAGAAAGCGAGCTGCAAGGTGATTGCAAAAGTTCTGAGATCTAAATATGCAAATGGGAAGGAAGGTCCCAGGGCAATAGAAGTGCCTGGGATTGTATTGGATGAGCTTCGGGTGTCTGTATCATACATGAGGGGATGGCACGCGAAAGAGCGAGCGATTGCTGAGGCTAGAGGTACCAAAGATGGAAGTTACAAGCTGCTATTGTCTTACCTATACCGCCTGAAGTAAACAAATGGGGGGTACTATTTCGCTAGTAGAAAAAACAAGTACTGCCAAAGATCCAAAGATAAAATTTAAGTACCTATTCTTTGCCCTTGGTGCCTTCATTGATGCCATTCAGTACATGAGGAGAGTTGTAATCATTGATGCAACAATCAAATCTAAGTTTCGTGGATGTCTTCTTACGGCAAGTTTCCATGATAGGAATTTCCAAATATTTCTTTTAGGTTTTAGGGTGGTTAACAGCGAGAATTCCTGATGCTGATGACTTGGTGTTTATATAAGACAGACACCCATCAATCTACAAAGGATTACGTTCTATTTATCCTCGAGCTGCACATTCTGCCTGTGCAGTCCATTTATATAAGAATGTGAAGGCAATGTTTAGGAGGCAAGGGGTAGCTTATCTGTTTACTCAAGCAGCATCTGAGTATACGGTGGGGAGTTTCAAGCAAAATTTGATGAAATCAAGAGGCGTAGTCCAGCATTTGGACAATATCTTCAAGACATAGGAGTGGCGCATTGGGCAAGAGCTTATTTTAAAGAGAAAAAGTACAATATCAAAAACAACAACGTAGCTGAGAGTCTTAATGGTGCAGTTGCCAAAGCATTAGAGTTTCCTATTGTCACAATGCTGGAAACTATCCGTTTGATGCTGATGAGATGGTTCTATAAGAGGTGGGTAGAGGTAGAGAAACATCGAAGTCCAATAACGAAAGAAGTGGAGGAGATGCTAATGACACACCTAGAAAACTCTGGAGGTTTAGTTGTCGCACTAGCATCAACCACAGTCTATCAGGTGAGCACAGGGGTTGGAAACTCTGGAGGATTAGTTGTCGCACTGCCATGCTATTGCTGCAGCAAGACACAGTAGAACTGCTATAACAGACCTAGTTGAGGTTTTTTACATTACATACTATTGGAGAAAGGCTTATAGTAGGCTACTTATGCCAGTACCCGATGAAGTCGATATTGATATGCCATAAGAGTTAATTGAATCTAAATTACTCCCACCACAGACAACAGAAGGGGCTGGACGTCCAAGGAAAAGTAGGATTCCATCTGTTGGTGAAAATTTTGTAGGTCATAGTTGGCTGTAGTAAATGAATAGGTCAACAAATCATGCTTACTGTTTAATAATCTGGTTGTTTTGAGTGTAGGTTTGTAAGAGAGGGAGGGCAGGACCTAATCGATGCAGCAGATGCTTGCAAAGTGGGCATAACAGTGCCACTTGCAACAGTGGCATCCCCTAAAGTAACTGTGAGGACAAGAGGGGAGTCGAATTTAAAAGAGGAAACGAAAAGTGAATATAAGATGCTAATGATATGGTTAAACTGCAGGGGGAATGACAAAAGACATAGAGACGATAAAGGGAAGGAAGTTTTTTTGGTGTAAATATCTCTGTGGAATTCGAAAGCAATGGTTTCGAAATTCCCAATGTCCATGGAAGGACGGAATAAGAAATTTGCGAGGGAGGCTGGGAAATGTGAAGGTGTTGAAGTGAAGAAGTAGGTTTTGGGTAACCAGCACCGTAAAAGATGGCCAGGAAGAAACTTTTGGTGTAATATTAGTTTGTAGGAGCAAATAAAAGAGGGAGGTTCTTCCTGTGTTGAAGGAGGGTTGTTGCATTTTATGTAAAAACAATGATGTGTAAGGGAACGAATAATTCAGTATAATGAATGTATATTACATGGATGGTAAAATGATAATGCTGATGAATAAATAGATGATATGAAAACAGGAACTGATATAAGGTGGACAATAAGCTGGCAATTACAACAGGGTAACAACAACACCACAATTGTAAGAAACACATATAAACCCGAAAGGCTGAGGTAGAGACAAAGTAAATAATGTTTCCTTAAAGTTATATTAAAATTGGAGAAAATATTTTACTGGCGTTGTTTCCACTCCACGTGAAAACAACGAGATATCAAACAAAGACAGTTGTTGGTCCATATAGTACATGGTGGACAAAATACGGTCCCGCGTTCTAGTACATGGCCGTTTATATATTACACATTGTAACCAAAATTAAACCTAATGCTTGCCCAAGCATATTTACGTAGACCTGCTGAGTCAGCAAATTAACTGGATGATGAGGGAGTACCAAAAGGCAAAGCATTCTACTCGATTAGTCTACTCGAGTACTCTACTCGAGTGCTTCTCTCGAGTCATCCTTACACCGCATGAGAACACGCTCTCAGACTCGCTTAGATCAATCCACGAAGGAGACACCAGTTGAAATAGCAGAGCAACCTGCACCTCGAGTCATTGGAGCTGGTGATGCACCAAGCACACACTCCACCAGGCAAGGGATTGTGGCACCTCCTGTTGCCAACAACAATTTTGAGATCAAATCCGGTCTCATCAGCATGGTCAAAAGCCACAAATTTCACGGTCTCCCCATGGAGAACCCATTGGAACATCTTGACCAATTCGATCGTTTATGTGAACTCACTAAGATCAACGGTATCTCTGAAGACGGGTTCAAGCTTCGTCTATTCCCCTTCTCTCTAGGCGACAAGGCCTCTCAATGGGAACTACTTGGGATGATTGCAAGAAGGCGATTCTCCTGAAGTTCTTTTCCAACTCCAGAACTGCAAAACTGAAGAATGATATCTCAAGCTTCACTCAGAGGAACAATGAAAGCTTCTCAGAAGCCTGGGAGAGGTTCAAGATGTATACCACTCAATGCCCTCATCATGGATTCAGCAAGGAATCACTCCTTTGCACACTATATCAAGGCGCAAGTCCGAAGATCAGGTTGCATCTGGACACTGCTAGCAATGGCAACTTCCTGAACCAAGATGTCACTTCTGGAAGGGATTTAGTTGAGAATCTAACCATTTCTGATGGAAACTACAATGAAGACTTCGACAGAACGATCAGGGGATCTTCTACCACTGCTACTCCCAACAGCAAGGAGATTCAAGCACTAAACGACAAGCTTGATAAGCTTCTCCTCGCTCAGCAGAAACAAGTCCACTTTGTGGGAGAGTCATCCTCACCTCAGGATCCAACCATTGAAGACGATCAGGTTGAAGAGATACTCTACATTCAGAATCAAGCTGCTTTCAACCGTGGCTTCATTAACTACAGGAGCAACTCCAACTTATCTTATCGTAACACCAACGTTGCAAACCCTCAAGACTAGGTGTATCCTACTCAGCAACCTGCTCCGAACAAGACTTTTGTTCAAAATCCTCCAACAAATCCATCTGGATTTGCCCCAAGACCTGCTCCGCAGTCTGATAGTGAGCTTAAGGCATTGCTTCTCCAACTTCTTCAAGGTCAAAACGCTACAACTCAAGATTCCACAAAGCGGTTCACTGAGCTTCGAACTCACATTGATTGCTCCTACGACGATTTGAACCACAAGTCCACATGGACTACTTCTCCTCGCTTAGCAGAAACAAGTTCACATGGACTACTTGAAAATGTTCCAGTGCGGATATGGAAACTCGAAATACCCATGGATTTCATCATCATGAAGATGTACGAAGAACCCGAAGATCCTTTGATTCTAGGGATACCCTTTCTAGCATCCTCGCAATCCGTCATTGATGCCAAGACTAGAAAGATACTTCTTCGAGCTAGCAACAGTTTAGTGGTGAGATTCAACACTTCATCTAGATTGGAGAGCTCAACCTTTGAAAGTCAGCTATACTCCATGGAAGCAACCGATGATGAAGAAATGTTTGAGCGTAACTGTCGACTCCTGGGCTCTAACGTCAATACGAAGAGTCATTATGAAGGAGCAGTGCAATCCTTTGTCACATTTACTGAAGATGGGACACCAAGTGAGGAGTCCGCACAGATGACTCGACCACCAGACTCGAGTAACCACTCGACTTCATCCACTCGAGTGAGTCTCTCGGATGCTTCTCACCACACTCTTATTCAAGTAGTTGTGCCATAATCCATGACTCAACAGGGTGCAGATCACGGTACACTTCTTGCCCTACAGAGTTTGGTAGCTGAACTCTCACTTTCAGTGGAAAGGTTGACTCTGGAGGTTTCAAAGCTTAAGCGGATTCAGACTCCACCGGAACAGTTCAACAAGAAGTCTAAGCCACCAGAGATGAGTCAAAGGTTTTACAATGCCCTCAGAGCATCATCTTACCATCATTCCAAGCCAAGTCCAGAGAGGTCAACACCGACTCTCAAGGACACTTTTCAAGCTTAAAAGAGTAAGAAGTCAAGCTATGTGACTATAAACAAGCTCACTTGGGAGGACGTCCCATGACTATCTTGGTATATATCTTTTTAAGTTTTTATGAATCTTGTTATTTTGATGTTTTTCTTCAGTGTTTTTGAATTCAGGGATATGAGATTAACCAAGTGTGCGTGAAGAGCCGGAGTCTTAAAGATGCCAAAGCACTCGAGTACTCCAGGTTTTTTCAAAAAAACTCAGCTTTTAATCTCAAACACTCGATTCATCTAACATATCTTTTATCATTCCACTCGACTCCTCCTCTCTCATTTCACGATTTCATCAAAAATTTTCCCAAAAACTCTCAGAATTTTTTTCAAAATTCTTCAAAGTTTTCATAAAATTTTCATCATGTCATCTCAGTCGCACCATTCTGACACCAACTTGTAAGTTTTTTACAACTTGTTGATCCATTTTGTCGCGAAAACCTGGGTTTGAAGTTTTAGAAATTTTTGAAAATTTTCTTCAAATTTTTCACTTGTATGTTGTTAAATCGGGTTGGTTATGAGTAGAGCTTGGCATAAGAAGTGAACCTCATGGTTGAATTGCTTCGAATTGTGAAAATTTTGTTCTAATTGGTGTATAAGAATTCTCGGAATTTCAAATTGAATTAGAACATCGAATTTCACCATTGCTATTTGCTTTTTTGTTAATTTGAGAACTCCTTAGTAGTTTTCATTGTTAAATTTAAGCAAAATCTTGAAATTTATAACTCAACCTCATAAAACTCGTGATGAACATTGAAAATTTATGAAATTATTTAACTTTGGGTGTTTAAACATGAATTGCTTTGAATTTTCAATGTCTTTGATTGTTTATTTAGTTGCTTAAGTCAAGCACTCGATTTAGTCAAGTCGGATACAAAAATTATTTGGCAATTTTTGTCGACTCGACCTGACTGGTCGAGTGACTTACTCGAGTGGTCCAAATTTTTGCTAAAACTTACGATCTTTGCCATTGTTTCAGGTACTCAGGTAACACCAGGACTCGAGTTACTCGAAGCACTACACACGCTGAGAGTGGATTCTCGAGATCCTGAAGAGACATTGCTCGAGAAAAGCGAGTTTTAGAGGAAGAATCGATGCAAAGGGATGTTGGAGACAGTGATGATTCTGAGTGTTTAGAAGGGGGTGATAGTGACAACTCAGAGGAAACCCAAATTGTCTCGATACTGAAGCGGATGAAGTTCTTCGGTACTAGATACCCGCACTGCCCCACTATGCAAACTCTGGGAATTTGTAGAGAAGTTGGGAAGCTTTACCAAGCAGCTGACATCATTGGGCTCACTCAGAGACCCTTTGATGGTTTCCAAGACAAAACTTGCCACTTTTTGGTAACGGTGAAGCTTCATTTCTACGAGGTGAGATCTGGGATGGGATCCGATGAAGAACTTGGGTATGTCATCTTCAAGATCAGAGGCTCGGAGTACACATTGCCTCTAAGCGTGGTTGATAGTGAGTTCAGGTTTAAAAGAGGTTCAAGTCAAGCTCAAGACTTTGACAAAGATGAGCTCAATGAGCTGTGGTTGACGTTGGGAGGCAAGGACAAGTATAAGTCTTCCAGAGCTAAGAGCAGTGAGATTAGGCACCC
>CM051364.1:12077516-12102516 GCA_028015245.1 Cardamine occulta | reverse complement strand
TTCCATGAGGTATCTACACAGGACTCTTGCAAACACAATGTTTGCAAGAAGATTCTGAGGACGATAAGCGAAGGGATCTTTGGATAAGTCTCTCCAAGAGTACTTGGTCTACTCTTCCTAGGAAAAGAGAGACAATGGAGAAGAGATGCGAGGAGACATGGCTGATAGTGGAAACGCCATAGTTTTGGTGAAGCATATGATGAGCTACAGGGTGAACGCCATCAGAAATGAAAAAATGGTGAATAAAGCTGAACTTGCTGTGGGAGGTATTGTCACTTCTTTTCTTCACGCGGCTGGGGTAGAGATCACATCTCACCCTACACCACCACTTTGGATGGACATGGACCACATGCGTGACACGCAGACCCTCAGCGCAAACCGTGAAGAGGACAAGTATGCCTTCAACTTCACTCACCCACTAGTTGGAAGGGCAAAAATCCTCCTACCTTATGGAGGATTGCCCAAGATCTACACTGAAGAAGGTGCGAAGAGTGTTTGCTTTGTCCCACCTGTGAGAGATCTTAATGATCCACATGCTAAAGTGCAAGAATCTGATGATGACGTCCTTCGATCTTTCATGGACAGCACTCAGCCACCTCAAACCTTCCATTTTGATGATTCGGAGTGTACATCCCTACGCGAAGCTAATCAGAAGATTGGGTTTCTTCAGAAGTGAAACAAGTGGCAGGACAAAGCATTCAAAGCCTTGAAGAGCAAGGTGAAAACCCTCACCAAGAAGTTGGCAGCTGCTGAGAATAAGAAGAGAAAACCAAGTTTAGTTCCCACTTACTTGAGGAGAGCCAACTCGCTTAGGGGTTTTTCACGAAGATTCCACCATGCTTCACCATCACGGAGATCATCAGTTGATCAGATGCAGAGGAAGAGACGTCCTGACCATCCCGCTGAATACTTGGAACATTCGTCACCTGAGTCCACAACTCACACGGATCAGGCTGAGCACGCAAATGACGCCACTCGACCATCTGGGTCGAGTGCTCCACTCGACCATCTGGGTCGAGTGCTCCACTCGAGTCAGACCCTAGACTTCAGCAAACTTCACCACTCTACCAACCTTGGTCGAGTGGTCCACTCGAGTCGCACGAGGGAGCTGAGCCGATGCAAGGAATCTCCCTAGTCATTCCACCCTACACCCAGGAGAGCATGCAGGCCAACATTGGCGCCTACTTCACTCCACACCTATGAGGTACCACAACCTTCCCTTTGTATATACCATTGCATAACTCTTTTTGGTTTTCTTTGTTTAATCTCTTAGGCTTTCCTTTGAATTTTTATTACACAAGGGACTGTGTAATTTAAGTTTGGGGGAGTGTCTAAGAGATGTATTTGACATGCTTTCTTTGTTTTCTTAATTCAAATTTCACATTCATCTATGTGCATCTAAAACCCATAAAAATTTGAAATTTTTTAGAAAATGATTTCACAAAAACAGAGTGTCATGTAGTTGCATTTGCTTAGGATTGTTGCACTTAGCATAGGGGATGATGACGAGTTAACCAATTAAAGCTTAATAACCAAACATACGATTTCAGTGCCATAGTTATAAGTTGTCTTATGCATTCACCTTAGTTTGAAACATAGGGCTGCACCATGCTTGGAATTGAACTTAGCACTCTCACTTGGTTTAAAACTTGCTGTAACTTGTAAATCTATCCCTATGAATTTGAACCTTAATTTTAAAACTTAATTATCATGATATGTTCTAAAAACTTAAAACTCATGGATACCTCAAAATACTTGGGTTTTCTTTCACCTTTTACCACTCTTGCTAATCCAAGTAGTTGCTCTCACCTTTAGAGCAGTTCCACCATACCAAAACCATGACTTCTTTCAGACCATTAAATCACTCTTGTGTGTGTGAGGCCTTTTACATTCTGATTGAGCTTGGTAGGAAGTGTTAGGTTTGTGCCGACAAGGATAGCATCCCATGTAGAGTCTAGCTCATGATTTTTGAGTTAGTATAGTTATAGGGAATCATTGTCCTGGGTTGGTGAGAGTGTGAGCATAAAAGAAAGAGTGAAAAGAAAAAAAATATATATATATATATATATATATATTGAAAAGTTTCTAAGGAGTTGGGAATATGTATAAGATTGTTTGGTCTAGTAAAGGATCTGGAAGTATGAAGATAAAATAAAAAGTTAAGCTCGGTGTAGTTAAAAAGAAAAGAAATCAAGTCCAAGTAGAGCACTCGAGTGAACTGCTCGAGTGAACCACTCGAGTCCAAGCCTTAAATCAAAGTTTAAGAAAGTTTAAAACCCAGATCCGCTAGATTCTGCCTTTGTAAAGAAATTTCCACTCCTTAGAACCAAAAGGACCAAGGGCAAAGAAAAAAATTGAGTAGTTTCGAGAGTTTATGTGAGGCTGGGGGTTGAAGGTCATAGTTGTCTTATGGGTAGATGAGATTTTATCTTTGTATGCATCAGTTGGCTATCCTACCTTTAGCCTTTTGCTAAAGCTCAATCACTTCTTTGAGAGATCCTGATACTTGCGCTTAAACCAGAGGAAGAAGAGATCATTTTAATCTCTTAAAACTTGTCCCTCAACCAAATGAGTTTTAGTTATTGCATATCATGATCCACCTGTTCGTGCTTAATAAATGTTAAAGGGATAGTTTACTTTGAATGCTTGTTTTGGCTGAGTCTTAGTGTTGAATTCTATGTGATGAGTATGGCTAAATCTTTTAAGTAAAACTGTTGTGATTTGCATGCTAGAACTATTAACTGTGGTGTTAACTTCAGAGGTTTGCTTAGTTTGCTAGGTTCCGAGTTCCCACTTTCAACCTTACTCCTTTCATCTTATTCTTTCTATTTTGCTTGAGGGCAAGCAAAGGATAAGTTTGGGGGAGTTTGATAGCATTGCATTTTGGCATGTTTTTACTATTGTTTTATTGCAACTTAGCATAGGTTTTAGACATTACTCTTATCACTTATTGCATTTATTTGACATTTAGGATATTTAGTCTCTTTGCATTAGTTTGCATGCATTTTGCATACATGTGGTCATTTCAGGTACTCGAAGCTGCAAGGAGTCATCACTTATGTGACCTCTCAAGCTGTGAAGCGATGTAGGGATTTCTGCAAGAACTCATGACTCGAGTGACGTGGAGCCATAGAGTTGAAGATTGCAAAGGAAGCTCAAGTTGCTCGAGGAGGCTACTCGGATGAAGACTCGAGGAGGCTACTCGACCAGACCACTCAAAGTCAGGGTCGAGTGGTGAGCACCGTTTCTAGAAGATTCTACAAATTATGGCGAATTCTCATTATCCCTAATTCTTATGTATAAATACCGAGAATAATCATAACTAGCGGGGGGAGCACTGACAAAAAAAAGAGAATTTTGCGCCGCCTTAGAATAATTAGTTTTCATCTCTCTTAGTTTTCTCTCTCTAGTTTATCTTTAGATTTCGATTCGGAATTCTGCAACTCTTAGTAATTTTAATAAGATCGAGTTTTGATTTATTGTTCTTTTTTTGAAATTTCTTTCTCATCAGATCATCCTTCATCTATGACAAGTCTTAGCTTTTCTGGGCTTTTGGCTTCGATGATGATCTCGATGAGTGAGTAGTCGTTTTAGGGGTTTTCGGGGATGGATTAGGTAGTCTCACTCGATCGCCATGGGTTTTTGCTGATTTATGCCGATTCGGTTTTAATGTCCCTCTTGGTTTCTCGTTTTTAATGCTTGTACCTCTCTGATCAAGAGGATCATGATTTTAGATGAATTCATGAGCAGCAAAAGTGCCTTGAACCATCATATCCAAATTTTCCAGGGATTAAGACACAATAGCGTGAGAGTTGGTGCATCAGATGTTGATTTATGTCACGACCCAACTACTCACTTGTTATGAGTCTTTCTTGGCTTTGACGGATCGATCCTTAGTCACTTGTTGAGACTCTTCACCACGACAGTGGGTTGGATTGGAAGTGAGATCTGTCGTCAAGGGATTCACCCTGAGTTTAGTAAATTAGCACCCATGGCGTGAGAGTGTAGATGATCCTATGAGTCTATCCCGGAGATCCCTTTGTCTTTTATTTGAACTAGTTGTCATTTTTAGGTCTCTTGTTTACCGATTTCATTGAGTTCTTTTACCACTCAGCGTAGTCCACTCGAGTGCACCACTCGAGTGCTCTACTCGAGTCACTTAGGATTTTGCGACTAGTCTTAGTTTTCGCATCTTTAGTCCATGATTTGTTAGAGTGTGACAGACTCTGCATCTCTAGTTTAATTTTATGTATTTTAGGCTGTTAGTAAGAAAAACCCCTAAAATATATTGCTTGACTTGCTAGCTTAATCCACATGTTAAGTGCTACATACATGCTCTAGATTAGGTTCGACATTTCACCCTTTATACTATCAATCGATTGAAACCCACCTAAAAAGCCAAGTTTCAGTTACAATCATAGGGTTGCATAGGAGATTGAAAGTACGAAATAAGAACTTTGTGGGACATAAAAAAGAACAAACAACCTGATGAAATGGACTGAGGTGTACGACCTTCACCTACACATATAGGGAACAAAAACATAAGATGGACACCAAAACGAAGGGAAAAAAAATAATGACATAAAATGGAGAGGAGTAACTAAAAAGGACCACAATATGCTCAAAACCAAAGTAAATGGGACAGGGGTGAGTGAAAGAAGACAAAAAAGGAACTAACCACCTGTATCAACGGACTGCGGTGTACCAACTTCCCCTACAATATAACGAACCCACAGTTTAGATGGACGGGAGAGATTGAAAACGAAATTGGGACATCATTGGGGCACACAGAACAGCAACAGCAAAGTTGAACTAGACAAATTCAATATTTGTAATTTGTATTTTAAAACGAAGAAAGAATGTTAAACAGAAGGAATGCAGTATATGAAACTAACCAGAAGATGTTGGGGAATCAGGATCAGAACACTCATAATCTACAAAACAAAAGGACCACACAAAAATGATGACATGAGATAGTGAATCCTATGGAACTGGGGTTACAATAGGAGGGTTACATACGAGAAGGTTGAGTTCGGCGGCTCTTAAAACAGCGGCACTGCTTCAATTTCCTAAAGACAACTCGTTTACACTGAAGCTTAGGAAGTTCACGCCTTTCAATAAATCTACGAGTGGTTGTGCCGGAGCCAGAGAAAACAGTGGATGAAGGCAGTGTTGAACCCTTGCAGCGAACAGAGGGAACAGCCGCATGCCAAACTTGAGACCGCCGCCTCGACCTCTTTGCCAACAAGGGTAATCTACTGCGATCGTCGCTGGGATTCACAACGGAAAGGGTCCGCCTCGACTTTTTCACCAGAATTGGTGGGGGAACGGATGCAAGCTCCTCCTCTGTTTTGCACTTGCTTCGCGTGTTAACCATGATTCGCAAACAATGAAACAATGGTGGCTGGGAAAATCGCAGAGATTATTCGCCTTCCCTAGAGATTCTTTGGCTTCTTTCTCTCTTGGGTATTTGAGAAGGAGGTGACGTCAGCGTAGAAGGGTAGAGAGGTAATTTGAGGTGGCTAAAAGTGGTAAAATCCGAGGGACGTTAAGTGAGTGCTTTTTTCGAAAGCCACAGGCGAAAATGTGGCTATTTTGGGGCCAACAATGTATTTCCCCACCAGAAGTATCGTATATCAACAGATAGAGCCCAAAGTAAGACCCCAATCTAAATAGCTCCCCAGAGAAAGTTCCAGACTTATATATCCATAAATTGAAAGTTCGAAACTTATAATCCCATATACGATTTAACCATCAAACCATTATACCAAACCATTAAACCCTGACACTAAACCGATCCTAAAACCTGATCGAAACTAAAACCCGACTACACCCGACCCATTTAAAACCCGACTACACCCGACCCATTTAAAACCCGATCTAATGGTCTTATTCTTCAAATCCCCAAATCAAAAATCCAACCCTAAAATCCAAAATCCTCAAATCGATTGATCCTTCTCCTCAGATTTTTGAAATTGATAGTAAGTGTTAGTTTAGTTTGTAATTTCGTAGTACTGTTTGTGTTTTGAAGCTCAAATTAATGCAAATTCATGGTGATGATTCGGGTTTTTGTTTTGCATGATTATGTTCGGTTGATTGGAGCTTGAGACATTGCAAATGAATAACATGAGACTTGAGGAAGAGCTGAAAGAGATTACAATTGAGAGGGTGAAGATGATTATTGTTGTGCTATGAGAGTTATGTAGTCTTTATGTTTTTAACCTATGTAGTGTTGTTGTGTTATGAGACTTATGTGTAGTGTTACAATGTTTAATTTATGAGACAAATGAGACTAATGAGACTCATGTTTAGCTTATAATGATGTTTGAGAATATGAAATGAACAAGATAATGTTGAAATGAGATACATTATCTGAACCAAAATGACCAATATTCCATCAATAAGATCATGTTTGTTCCTAGTAATTTTGATACAAAAGAGGATTATGTCAAACAAAAATAGAATTTTTGGTCATTAACCGATACAAAGCAAAAAAAGATACATCAGTTCCTAAAATGACCATCTTCAATCCTCAGTTCTACATTAGCCATCAGCCTACTTCAGTCCTACATTAGCCATCATCCTACTTCACTCCTACATCAGTTCAGCTTGAGAAGATTGAGCTTCAGAGACAGTGTCCTGCAACAACAGAAGACAAACATCATAAGACTGATGCAACCAAACGCATTCAAGCAAGACTGATGCAGAATCATTTAAAGAAGACTGATGCAAGAACCAAACTCATTCAAATACTCATTGACCATAAACAATTCAAACAATAATAAACCTAAACTAAGAAGATAGCCAAACCTTCTTATGGAACCTCGAATTGTGATCTGCTTTACCACAAACTCCACACTGCATGATCATTTTCTTCTGTTTTTGTTGCTTCTTGGTTGGAGATTTATTTCTACCTTTTTCCTTTTCTTGTCAGACTTAGTCTCCTTTTTATTTTCAGTTTCTGGTGGAGGAGGAGGAGCATGCACATTTGCACCCTCTGTTGAAGGCCAGAACCTTGCACCTCTCAGTGGAACAAGTCCCTCTGTGTAGTTCCTCTTCCACATAGCAGTCTGGAACCAATGACAAACAAAGTCTTCAGCTTTTAGTCCCTTCTGTTTCAGAATGACTCCATATCCATGCTCACAAGGTATCCCACATATTTCCCACTTCATGCAGCTACAACTCCTCTTCTCCAAACTAACTTTGTAAGAACATCCACTCAATGTAACTTCAAACATTCCATTTGTGCTTCTAGTCACCCTGTACAAAGAAGCTTTCTCTTTCTCTTTGGCAAGAAACTTTGCCACATAAGGTGTGCAAATCCCTACATGAACATAAACAAACACATAAACACATAAATGAGTAAATGAAAATGCAGAAATAATCTAAATGCAACTACAGAAATTGTTACCTTTGTGAA
Organism: Cardamine occulta; assembly: GCA_028015245.1. Taxonomy (NCBI): domain Eukaryota; kingdom Viridiplantae; phylum Streptophyta; class Magnoliopsida; order Brassicales; family Brassicaceae; genus Cardamine; species Cardamine occulta. The sequence goes on along the minus strand of CM051364.1, from coordinate 12,095,096 downwards.
CATGAGATTTAGCAGACCTTTCTGCTATACGTGCCATTGCTAGTCTTCTTATCATCTCCAACATAGGCACAAATGGCTTATTTCTTGCCTTCTCTATTGAACTATTGAAAGACTCTGTAGAGTTGTTCTCTACATCTTCACAGAAATTACCTAGCTTGTAGAAGGCTCTGCACCAAGTCCTTGGTTTCATCTTCATAACATCTTCATAAACTCCACTATCATAACAGAACAACTTCTCCAAATGCTGTTGATACTCTGCTTCATTGTAGCTCCATGCAAGATTCTAAATGAGTGGCTTCATCTGTTTTTTACTTCTATGATTACTCTTCAAGTTCCCATAGATGTGTCGCACACACTTCCAATGCTCTGCCTTAGGAAGCTCCGTCTTTACAGCTTTTATCAGACCCTAAAACACAATTAAAAAAAAGTTAATGTATCAAATAAATGAATCCATTATATGAATGTCAACCAAATGAATCAAACAACTGAATCCTTTACGTTTTGCCGATCAGAAATCACAATGTATCCATCACCATCTTTCAAACCCAAGTCGGTCATCAACATTTGCACAAACCAGGTCCAATTATCTATGTTTTCCACTTGAAAAACAGCCCATGCTATTGGATATATAGCATTGTCTGCATCCCTACCTATAGCAACCAAAAACTGTCCCTTTATTTTATCTTTCAAGAAACAACCATCAACTCCTATTAGAGGCCTACATGTCTTTTTCCATGTTCTTCGGAGGACATCAAAGCAAACGTAGAACCTATTGAAAATATCTTGACCTTCAGCATTTGGAATTATATCAATCACCACTGTGGATCGTTCATTATTAACTAATATCTTAGCAGCATAATCTTGAAGACGGGCAAATTGATGATCGTATTCAGTTTCAATCCACTTTAATGCCTTGAGCCTAGCAGCTTGACATTGAGGCCTAGAGACATTGATCCCAAATCTCTCCTTAATTACTTCTTCAATCTTCATGGGCATATAGTACTCTGGTTCATCTCTAATCTTATCTAAAAACATCCTAACTATCACAGGGACCTTAACCATGTCAACATCTCCACTAGGAATACATGTATGCTCATCTACAAAGACCCTAATCTTCCACGTTGCATCTTTAGGAAGGATTTCTGCATAGACTTTCCATTGACAACTAGAACCCTCAGCATCACCACATATACACTTAAATCCTATCTTATCCTTATCGTACCTGTACTGGGAGACATTCCAACCAGTTCTCAGAGCATAGTCGAGCACACACTCTTTGAAAGCAACTCCATTGAAGAACGTTTGGTTTCGGTACAATATCCCATCACCACGTCTGATATGTACATGCTCTCTCTCTGGAACATCTTCAGTCTCCTCATTCTCACTCTCCGGATAAACATCGTGTTGCATTGAGGGTTCATCTCTGAACTCGTGCACGACCTTCTCGATGAACATCTCATCGTGCTCCACTTCTTCTTCGTCGAAACCTGTTGGGATTGCAGGATCTCGAGGGATTAAAGCCATCAAACCTCTCGATTTAGATAGCTAGGGTTTTCGATTTCAGATTCTGGGTTTCTAGGGTTAGGGTTTGTTTTTTAATTTGGGGATTTTTGATTTGGGGATTTTAGGTTTCGATGGTAGGTTATAATCTGTAATCAGGTATTACTCTGGTTTATAACATGTAATCGGGTCATAATCCGGTTTATGAAATGGTTTAAATGGTTAAGAATTGATTTCAAACCAATAAACCAACATCAATCCGGCTCCATGGAGTTTTAGGTTTCAAACTTTAGTTTTGGTGAGATTATAAATTTCAAACTTTCAATTTATGGATATATAAGTCTGGAACTTTCTCTGGGGAGCTATTTAGATTGGGGTCTTACTTTGGGCTCTATCTGTTGATATATGATGCTTCTGGTGGGGAAATACATCGTCGGTCCGCTACTTTGAAATAAAAAAAAATTTTAAGTGAAATGAAGATACCTTAGGCTATTGTTTTGTATTTTCCCCTTTTCGTTGTTATAAAACAAATTTATGCGTATTGTTAGGGCGATCATGATGAGATCGTAGTGGATTGAGAGTACATCAAGTTTCCAAAACAAAAGTTTGGAAGATCAGTATCTCTTGTAATAAGTAGTTATTTTGTGTTCACCATTAGCTGTTCTTTTGAGTTTTTACTTAGTATTTACTTTTATTTTAGTGTTGTTACTGGAAAAAAATTGGGAACTATCGAAGGCGTTACAAAATATTTGTGGGTGATTCTCAAATTAGCACACGTATAAATTTTTACTCCAAAAATACAGCCGTTAGTTTCAAGTTTCCAAAAGTACCATAAATAAGTGATTAAAAAGACTAGTTTAATCTTAACCATATAAAAATATTAATTATAAATAAATAGATAATAAATTTTGAAATTAATTAAAATAGTCTTTTCCAACAAAACGAATTCCTCAGATTTTTTATTCTTTGCGCCAAATTTTTTTTTTACTTTTATTTACAGCGACATTATTTTTCTGTTAAATCTTGAAAATATTCCTAAACATTTAGGACAGATTTATTAATATCTAGGAGAATTTTATTAAGATTTATTAAGAGGTTCCTAAATTTTTTTTAAAGAGTTTACTAATGGAGGTGTATTGAACTAGGAATTTGGGGTGATTTGTATTTAAATGACAAACCATGTGTTATTCAAACATGAATTTTAATATATCTGTTTTAATCAAATGATAATGAATTAAAAAAAGAAAATGTACAATCAAATCCACTATTATTGGATATGTTTTAAGAATTGGATTTAAAAGTTTTAGCTACAATTTCAGGGGATTTTTTAGTTAAAATACAAAGACAGATTATTTTTCTGTTAAATTTTGAAAATATTCCTAAACATTTAGGACAGATTTATTAATATCTAGGAAAACATTATTAATATTTATTAAGAGGTTCCTAAAATTTTTAAAAAGAGTTTACTAAGGGGGTGTATTAAACTAGGAATTTGGGGTGATTTGTGTTTAAATGACAAACCATGTGTTATTCAACACATGAATTTTAATATATCTTCTTAAATTAAATGTTAATGAATTAAAAATTTAAAATGTACAATCAAATCCACTTTTGGATATTTTTTAAGAATTGGATTTAAAAGTTTCAACTACAATTTCAGGGAATTTTTTAGTTAAAATACAAAGACAGATTATTTTTCTGTTAAAACTTGAAAATATTCCTAAACATTTAGGACAGATTTATTAATATCTAGGAAAGTTTTATTAATATTTATTAAGAGGTTCCTAAAATTTTTAAAAAGAGTTTACTAAAGGGGGTGTATTGAACTAGGAATTTGGGTGATTTGTATTTAAATGACAAACCATGTGTTATTCAAACATGAATTTTAATATATCTTTTTAAATCAAACGTTAATGAATTAAAAATTTTTAAATGTACAATCAAATCCACTGTTATTAGATATGTTTTAAGAATTGGATTTAAAAGTTTCAGCTACAATTTCAGGAGATTTCTTAGTTAAAATACAAGAGAATTTAAAAAAAAATTCTTAATTTATAAAAATTCAACCAAATCCTTTCAAAATTCATTAAAACTCAAACCACCCTGAATATGTAGTTTAATACACCACTATCACCACCACCCCACCACACCACCACCTCTTATTAATATTTAGTAAGAGGTTCCTAAAAGTTTTTAAAAGAGTTTACTAAGAGGAGTGTATTGAACTAGGAATTTGGGGTGATTTATATTTAAATGACAAACTATGTGTTATTCAAACATAAATTTTAATATATCTTTTTAAATCGAATGATAATGAATTAAAAAAATTTAAAATGTACAATCAAATCCACTGTTATTGGATATGTTTTAAGAATTGAATTTAAAGTTTCAGCTACAATTTCAGGGTGTTTCTTAGTTAAAATACAAATATCAAAATCTCATGATTTTATGTGAGAATTCAGAGAATTTTTGAAAAAATTTCGTAATTCACAAAAATTTAACCAAAATCTTTCCAAATTCATTAAAACTCAAATCACCCTGAATATGTAGTTTAATACACCACCACCACCCCCTAAATATCTAGTAAATCCTTTATGTTTAGGAACATTTAGTATAGTAAATCTTTCCTAATTGTTTAGGAACCTCTGCCTAAAAATTAGAAAATCATTCCTAAGTTGTTAGGAACCCTATTCGAAATGTTTTACTACAGTATAATGTGTTAATTTAGAACTTTACACTTGAATACCTATTTGTATGGTATGGTATGGTATTATGGTATTTTTTGATATTTTTGGGGATGTATTCAGCTAAGAATTTGGGATGATTTGTATTAAAATAATAAATCATATGTTATTCAAACATGAATTTTAAAATATCTTCTTAAATCAAGTGTTATTGAATTAACAAATTTTAAATGTACAAAATCCACTGTTATTGGAAATGTTTTAAGAATTTGATTGAAAAGTTTCATGTGAGATTTCAGAGAATTTCTTAGTTAAAAATACAAATTTTAAAATTTCATGGTTTAAACTGAGAATTGAGAGAATTTAATAACAAATTTCTAATTAACTAAAATTTAACAAAATCCTCTCAAAATTAATTAAAACTCAAATCACCTCAAAATTAATTAATTGAAATTTTTATTTAGTGACAGTAAAGGGTTTTTAAACATATTACCCTGATACAGAATTAAAAGGGAACAAAGAAAACAAAAACAGAGAAATTAATGAAGAGGACAACTTAGACCGAAACATAGGTTTTGAAACAAGGAGATGAACATTAGTAAGTAGTAACACCAGCTGTAGTGGTAGACATCAAGCGTAATGGTTCTTGGCAATCCTTGTCACAATGGGTGCAGCTTAGTAGTGTTGTTCGGTCCTTGAGAATCCATATTTACTTGTCTCCATCTTGTATGATGAAAGTAAACCCTGGTCTCATGTTTCTGAAACTTCCAAGGAAACACTTGGTATGAAGAATCGGACCACAATCAAAACACTTGTAGTGTGATGCCTCTTTTCGTTAACTTTGTGTTCACATATGTCATACCAGTATGGATTGGTGGTAACATCTTCACCAATGCCGTGGGAGCTTAGATGCTCATCGTATTTGTAGAGGATTTCATCAGGCATGGTTGAGCAAGCGAAGCACATATTGAAATCGCATTCTAAACAACTTAGCACATGTTCAGGCCTGTAATGCTTGCAGTCATTGCAGAAAATGGAAAGCGATATTTGTAGATTCTACAAAGAAAATAAAAAAGATAGGGGGTATAGCATCATGGAAGCTCATACTTTATCAAATATCCATATAATTCAACACTACATATGTTCTTCTAGGTCAATAATGCAAGAGGATGGAATAGAGATTCACTCACCACCCCTCTAATAAAAGGAGAATCTGTGCGCTTCAACAGCGCACGCTTCTGTTTCACTGTATGTTTCATGGTAGAGGAGACAATATGCTGTTGAAGGACCACGGCAGTTTTCACCCACCCATCTGCTTCACTGTAAGTTTCATGCATAGTGATTTGTACGCTCTTCCATTTGTCTGTATCTGCCATGTTTTATGAAATGAAAAATACTAAGAGATATAGAAAAAGCCTACGAGCCCAAAACCTGAAACAAAAAATTCAACACATTAGGAAAAACAACAACCTAAGAAGCTTCAAACTTTGTGCCCATTGTTAAAAGGAATATGACAAGCATAACTTACTAGGGATTCCAAAAACAATCTATAAGGGATCTTTCAAAGCTCAGAGCAGAGAGCTAATCCAAAAGCTTAAACCGTAAACAGCTAGCAAGTACAGACATAGAGAAACAAGAGCAAATCCAAGACACCAAACAAAACCCAACCCTTAATCACAACAAAAATCCTAGATTTCATATGAAACCATAGAAATCGCGAAGCAATATCTATCTTCATCTTCATCTAAAATTATACCTTCAGGAGTTCAATTTCGTCAATATTAGAAAAGAAAAAGTGAAATTCGATACTAATTTCTAAAGGAACTGAGAAAATAAAGTCGATCAGGCTAGAAAATGGTCGAATTTGAGTCTAGGCTGGTTGAAAAAATTCCGAAAAGCAGTTGAACTTAACTTTCAAGTAGTGTATCAAAATTGTTAGGAGTAAAAGAGAAGAAACCTGAAAGTTGAGGACCGAAACAGAGATTTACTTTGCGAAACCAAGTCATTGTAGCTACAACACTGAATCTGTTTTATAAAATTTGGAAACCGGTTTGAGTCCTCTGCCCAAAAAGACTAGTCTAGTCTCTCTCTACATTGTTAGAACCAAATGACTCAACTTACAAAAATATATCCTAATGATTGGTTATAGTCTACAGCTGATATATAACACATCATTTCTGCATAACTAAAAACTCCCCCAACCGATTCAGAATGACTTCATCTCTCTTGTTACATTCTCCTTGCTAATCTACTGGATTCTTCTAGGTGACAACTTGTCTGCTCTTTCTTTCGTTCTATGTTGCAACTTTCCCATGTTTTTCCGGTTTCATCAGTCAGATAGTAAGTGAACTTTCTTCCACTAGAGTAACCGACATCATTTTCTCCTCTTACTTTCCTCCTTTTCAAAGAACTACCAGAAGCAATTGAATCAGTAGTGCTTTTCCTTTCAGCATTCTTCTTGACTCTTCTTGCGGTTGCTTTTGCCTCCTCACGTTCTTTCTTTACTTTCTCATAAGCTTGTTGAACAACACTCGCAGCATGAGCTGCACTACTTGTCCTTGAGAATGTCCATTTGGAGTTATTAAACAAACCTGAAGTAGTACTGTGGTTTGCAGCTGACTTTGGATCTAGGTTTCGCTTTAGACGACTGAAACTAGTCCAACAGCTTGACATACCAGGTTTGGGTACTTCTACTGCTGGAAACGAATGTAGACAATTAGGACAAAGAAGGTCAAACTTGACATAAGCTCTTACATACTCATATTGTGTCATGCATCTTCTACAGACTGTCCAGAATGTATTCGATTTTGATTGGTCTGATGACGCAAATGTAGTAGATGAGCTCGGTGTTGTTGTATGATGAGCAGTCCGTCCTGGTTTTGGTGTATCACTAACAGGCTTTTGCGAATTGTTCTTCTGGGTCGTCGTCCTCGCATTAGTAGTAAAAGTCGTCTTAACGAAATTGCTGAAGCCAGTATTAGAAGCTGAAACTGAAACCTTTTGATAAACAGTGTGCAAACTCTTCCTACGATCATAAGCCGCTCTCTTTTCTTTATCCGACAAAAACTTCCAAGCTTCAGAAACATGCTTGAATGCTCCTTCAGCTCCTATTGACTTGTTTTTATCGGGGTGCAACATTAGAGCAAGCTTCCTGTACTTTCTTTTCAAAGTTTCAACATCATCACCCTGATTTGCACTGAGTATCCCGTACCAGTCTATGACCTCGTTGACTTTGCTTTCTGCAGCTATATACACATCTAAAGTTGCTAACATTTGTGAAACGCCTTCTAGCTCTGGATATAGACTCTGAGCTTTCAACGCAAATTTCTTTGCCCCAGCAATGTCTTTAATTTTAAACTTCTTCTCTGCAATTTCTTTTGCTCTTATAGCCTCATCTTTGTTGCACTCCATCAAGTAAAATTCAATAGCAATTTCTGACGGAACTGGAAAAAACAATCAACTCGATTACACTAGAAACACGTAGAATTTGTATATCACAATATCAATTGAACTTAATTTCGAGAAGCGTATCAAATCATGAAGAATAAAAGAGAAAAAAACCTGAAATTTTGAAGAACTGTGACGGAGATTACAAGCTTCAATGTCGAGAGTTTGACGACGCCAAAAACCCCTAGAAACGGAGATCTTGTATCAGACTATTCAGATTGCACTCATCAATTGAAACTCGGTATCAATTTTTGCGGAGCTGCAAAAATCAAATCGATAAGCCTAGAAACACGTCGAATTTGTGTATCATCCCGGTTAAAGACTTCCTTAACGCGATCAATCGAACTTCATTTCGAGAAGCGTATCAAATCATTAGGAGTAGAAGAGAAAATTTGAGGAACTGTGATGGAGATTACAGGCTTCAAAGTCGAGAGGTTGACGACACCAAAAATCCCTAGAAACGGCGATCTCGTATCAAACAATTGTCGTTCACATTTTAATTGCAAAATTTCAATATTGCCTCATACTATTACTTATTTCATATTTTACCCTAATATTAAAATATATTAACATTTTCTTCCTTCATAGTTTATGCCACTCAAACGGTCAACAAGAATCCCACCGAAAAATTGCAAAAACTCTATGTTTAAATGAATATACTATGGAAGAAAAAAAAGTAAAAGTTGTTGTAAAATAATAATAAAATATATAATAAAAACTTTTGTTTTATCAATGAAAGAAAAAAAAATGACTTGTACTAATAAAGAGACAAGATACAACGTAAAGAGAGTGTGAGGAAATTAAGTATTATTATAACTGAGTTAGAGCATGATTATCAATAGGTAATATAGTGAGTAAATATAAATTAAATCAATTTAATTAAATCAAAATCTATATTTACTATCACCAAAAGTTCTAAAAATAACATCTATATTACCAGTAAATATAACATTCTATCTCTATCTCTCTCCAACCTATATTACCTCCAACATATATTACCTCTAACCTATTTACTATCAATAATCATGCTCTTATGTCTTATTATAACTAAGTGAATTTTATATATACTTTTCCATTAATTTGCTCACCAAGTAAAAGATAAGACAAGATCATTACGATTGAGCTTATCACATGTAATGTATGATCACAAATGTTATTATCTATAACACTTTTTCTTTATTATCCATTATCATTAGTGAAGTACGTATTGTGAATTTTAAAAATGAATTTATGATCACAAATGAATTTTAAAAACTTTGTCATGGAAAAACTCATTAGAATAAAAATCATGATAAGGAAAAAAAAGTATAGTGACGTAATTTCCCCCTAAAAAAGATAGATATAATTTTTTCCTTTATAGATCATGTAGATGACACATTTCAATGCTATGAATGTGCTTTCTGAATGTTGTAGTGCAAAGTGCCTTTGTAAAGTATCTTTTTAATTCTTCTCGAGTTTTTGAGTGTAAGAGAAAAATCTTGGGAGAATATGTTTTGTTCTGTCGCTCTTGATAAAACCTTCTTTGATTGTAACGACACATACAACATTATCTTCATATACGGTTCTTGGCTCCTTATTGGTAGATACTCCACTTGCTTCTTATAGATGATGAATCATAGATCTGAGTCAGACGCATTCTCTGCATGCTTCATGAAGAGCAATGATTTATGCATAGTTTGAGGAAGTGGTGACTAACATCTATTTTTCTGAACGCCATGAGATTTCAGTTCCTCCAATTGTGAAAACATATCCGGTTTAGGGTCGAGCTTTATGCGAATCCGATGAATCTTGCATCTGCAAAACTAACTATACCAAACTCGGAGTTTCCATAATAAAATAATTCTTAGTTAATCATACCTTAAAGATAACGGAAGATATGTTTTATCTCATCTTAATGTTTGCACGTATAAGATGAGTTATATCCTGCAAGTAAATTAGTAGCAAATACTATTTCTTGTTGTCTAATACAATTTGCAAGATATAAAAGTCCACCAATAGTTTACATATAAAGTACTGATATAGGTATTTTTACTCAGGGACTACTTCTATGGGCAAGAAAAATCTAGCAATAGGAACTTGTCCTACTAGATGTAAATCCTCTGTCAGTTATGCAATCCCCAAGTAAAAACAATGTAACTGATGTATGTGTGTGTATGTAGAAGGATGTATCAATTCCCTAGCATTGTCATTGTAATACTAAGGTGTCAATCCAAATGGGTGTGATGCTAGCAATCAAGATATGATCAGATACAACTAAGTCAAGCCAGATAGAAAGGAAATGTTTATCTAACAACCTAAAAATGAAATGTAGTAAGATGGGTGCTTGACTCGAGTCCTAGACCAAGTCAAGTGACCGAGTTAATGCAGAAAAATGACAAAAAGGTGCACTCGACCACTCTGAACGAGTCAATGAGATCGAGTGGAGCCTGAAAAAGACAAACAACTATGCACTCGGGTTCAAAACCGAGTTGAGAGAGATGAAAGGCAAAGTGCAATTAAACAAGTAAATGACTTTAGAACAAGATGATAAAGCAAGAAGATGCAAATAGGGATCTTCGGATGGGGTAATCAAAATGTGATTCTCCTTGGTCTCTCCTAGATGCTTAACAAAACTTCACAGAAGCTATCTCTAGACAATGAACATCAAAGTAAGGTGGTTCAACTCTCGTGACAAACACCAACAAGCCTATATCACTTCCTAATCTTAATACCCAGTTCAAAGATACAAGGAAACTTAGAGTAGATATCAATGAAACATAATATAGACAAGCATTAAGAACCAATTCATTAAAGTCAAAATACAGCTAGAACCTCTTAAGCCATGGGTTAAAGCTATAAATCTCTGGTATTAGTTGGTTCAAGCATTTCATCAACTCCTTCTGAGTGGGAAATGCCTGAGATCATAATTACCAATGTCTTGGCTAACTAAGCATTAAGAACACCTAATCCAGAAGAGATTTATGCAATTTAAAGCTCAAACATCTAAGGAGACCAAGAATCCTACACAGATCTAACCCATCCTCAGAAACCCTAAATCACTACTCAAGAACACAAACCATCATCAAGAACATGAACCCAGAAAAATCAAATATTTCAGAATTCATTGAAAATAGTTTACAAAGATAGATTAAGATGAGAATAGTAAGACTGCAAATAATTAAAACAAACTAAGTACTAGATTAAGAGAGATCTGAATTACAAAATAAAGAACACCAAGAACAAGGTTTGGAGGCAGAGAAAAACCCTAAAAATAAAAGACATGTCCTCTGGATAATACCCAACAGTGGTATTTATAGTAAAAGACGGAAAACCCTAAAACGGAAAAAGACAAAAGAAGTAGCTGAGTCTTCGCGGGTGGTGCAGCTCGAGTTGGGAGGTCGAGTGTGTTGGACGTCGAGCACTTGGGTGGTGTCGAATTGAGACGGGTAGATGTTGTTGAGTGGTGACATGAGTGGTACGTGGTGGAGCTGAGGTCGATTCAGGGATGCGATGTCGAGTGCGAACTTGAGTAGAGGTGGGCTCGAGTGGGGACTCGAGCTGTGCTCGAGTGGCATGGCGAGTACGGGCTCGAGTGGGGCTCGAGTGGGGCTCGAGTGGGACTCGAGTGGGGCTCGAGTGGGGCTCGAGTGGGGACTCGAGTGGGGCTCGAGTGGGGCTCGAGTGGGGCTCGAGTGGGGCTCGAGTGGGGACTCGAGTGGGGCTCGAGTGGGGACTCGAGTGGGGCTCGAGTGGGGACTCGAGTGGGGCTCGAGTGGGGCTCGAGTGGGGACTCAAGTGGGGCTTGAGTGGGTCTCGAGCTGGGAGATTGGTCGAGTGCATGAGCTTGGTTGGGGGAGTGGTCGAGACCGTTAGAGTGTTGGTCGAGTCCGTCAGCCTGTTGGTCGAGTCCGTCGTTAGGCCTGACCAAGTTGCAGTAATTCGGTCATAACTCCTTTAATACTCATCAAAATGATTCCGGACTACCTCCATTGGAAAGCTAACTCACTCCTCTACAACGTTTATGAAGACTGTTGAGGCTGAATCCAAATTGAAAGTCCTCGTCCAGCCGCATATTTCCGGGGTGTTGGGTGAATATCACATCCTACTTTACTCCATGACTCCAAATTTCTCCAAATGCCTCCAAAACACCTAGAAGCACTCCAAATATGCAATATGTATGCAAATCTAATGAAAATCCTAATATGAATGTTAAATGAGTGAAAAGGACTCTAAATGAGGTGAAACATATGATGAAACTACACCTAAGTGATGTCAAATGCATGCTAAAACATGCTAAAATAAAGAGACATCAAGTACTTCAAGACATAGTACTTCCTCGTTATCTTGACAAGGTCTGAATAGATCTTCTTCAACATTCACAGGTCTATTGACCATTGGAGTACTCAAATATTCGTTTGATCCATTGTAGTACTCAAAGATTCGTTTGATCCATGGTCTGAATGGATATTATTCAACATTCAGAGGTCTATTGACCATTGGAGTACTCAAAGATTTGTTTGATCCATGGTCTAAATGGATCTTCTTCAACATCCAGAGGTCTATTGACTAAGGTCTATTGACCATTTGAGTATACAAGGATTTTCTTTGTCCATAATAAAGCATTATAAAATCGTTTTACTATAATTTGATTGATGCATAAATATTTGATATTTCATCTTGGAAATACTATGTTTAGAGTGTTAGATAAAAACTTGTCATTCCAAGATCTTTCATTTTGAACTCTTCTTTTCATATGAGTTATTGCATCTTCAATCATAAATATATAAAACAATGATCTATAATCCAAATGAGGATTTCTTTATAAAAACGCAAGAATTTCTTTATGCATCTGAATAATTTTAATCCATAAAGTGATCGCTGTAATTAATTAACTGCACATATCCCCTTTGAAAGTGCTTAATATAACATCTCTTTCATAGATGTTCAATTGGAATACCTGAGACAATTTTGTCTTCCAAGGTTTTTTATTCCAAATAACTTCGATGGAGTTTTGATGATGCTCAGAACATCATTCTTAAAAAGTTCACCGGGAACATAATAATGATATCATATATTTTCATGCATTAAAATCTTTAAGAATTTTCCCATGAGGCGCAATTCAAGTCTCTTATATAGCACCAAAATTTTATTTAACGTTTATTTTAGCAAAACTGGTATAACATACCATTTCGTTTTTATATATCACAATACCCACTTGATGCTTGAATATTGCTCCAAAATTTCTTGTTTTTCATATGAGTTTAACATACACTTGGCTACCTCTTTTATTTAGTGGCCAATATTTTTTTCTCGTCGCTTATCACAACAGAGTCTCTACACTCATCACATAGCGAAGATTCATAATCCTCATTAATCATACTGGGCGCGCTATACAATTTCTATTGTTAACAACCATTTTGTCTTTGGTTCTGTTTATCCTGTAAGGACATGGTTAATCGATATCTTTTAATCATTGATCATTATCCATGATTTTATTCAGGTACCTGATTTTATTCAAAGCTCATTTTGAGTGTTGATATCATCTTTTGGATGTCTCATTTATTCCTATCGACATAAAATAAGTGATAGATTTTGGGATGTAAACTCACCAAAATTACCAACTTATGGTCGATGTGGGATTCTTTAATTCTCTCCCTCGAGATGATGACTCTTTTAGTATGAACGCTAAGCATGCGAGACTTGAAAGAGAAATTTATGTTTATTTAGCATAAAGTTTCAATGATTTGTGATATCATTAATTGACCGGGATGACAAAACCGGTTATGTTATGCTTAAAGCAATTAGTAAACATTATGTTTACTATCATTTATGTCATTTTTTTGCATGATATAATCATATATATGCATGTCTCCATTGTGGTCGAACATTCGATACCACATTTATTTTATTTTTTTGACCATTTTATAAAATACTCAGCCTTGCCATTTTAAACATGAGAAACTTGATGTTCAATATTAATTCTCATTTACATATAAATGCCTTTAAAGGCTTGTGAGAGCCTGATTATTTGGGAAATGAATCTTGCGAAAGCCGTATTTTGTGTGGTCAAAAAACACACATATGACCATCTATTAGATGCGTCAATTAATCCTATAAATTATCAAAATGTCTCGAATAAAGGATGACTATATCATCTTGTATTCTCTCTAAGAATACTAGAGATTCATTTCTAGTTTTTTTGGGTGGTGATGGTCGAATTATAAGTTTTCTTTGAAAGCGTGCATCACATGAAAATTTATCAGATTGAAAACACTTATAGTTTTTTAATGAATGGCTATTGGAATTTTGCACAATTTTTTGCATCATGACTGAACCAAGATGTTCAAGTCTTTTATTCAAAATTTCAAATGTACAAGTAAACTTCGAGTTTACTGTAACATATGATGCGATCATATATATATCTTTGTGTAATATAATATAGAGGATAACAATGACAATTTTTCCACTATACAATGTTATTTTTATTTATAGTCTCTATATGATTATCAATTAAGATAAAATGTCTTTGAAACTTCAACTAGTTTTTTTTAGACTTTTGGAGACATAAGGCATGATAGATTATAAAATTTATGTCATTGGAAGTCGAGAGACTAGCTCATCTAGACTTTTCAATTACTTTTGCACTGTCTAATATTATATTGACATGTGCCACATACATTCCCAATATGAGATAATATGTTTTTATTTTAAAGACATATTTTAATGTCTTTAAACTTGAAATAACACATATAGTTATTCTATAAAATAAATTAAATACTTAAACATATAAATTTATAAAAATAATCTTAGAGTCATAGCATTTTATATATGAATTCAAGAGGCATAGCCTTCTATATAAGAATTCAAAAAGCTTGGCTTTCATATATTTAAAGAGATATAACTTTCTATTTGATCGAGGAAAAGACAAAGCCTACCATATATAATGATCAATTTGGAAAGAATATATAGCCTTTTAATTTATCGTAAAGGAGGCAGAGCCTACCGTATATTATGATCAATTTTATCGTAAAGGACGCAGAACTTACCATATATTACGATAAATCCGGATAAGTCATAGTCTCACGATGTCTATAATATTTATGCTATATAAACATAAATTTATGAACTAAAATAAATGTGTATCTTACTTTGTTAGGGCTCAACCGGTAAATACATTGTCTTATTTGTGCTGATAACGTGTTATAAAATAACAATAATATATATATATATAATAAAAGCTATTGTTTTATCGATGAAACAAAGAAAATTTGACTTATACTAATAAAGAGACAAGATGCAACATAAAGAGAGTGTGAGAAAGTGAAATATTATAAGTGAGTTATGTCTTATTGAGTTACAAGTGAATTCTATACATAGTGTTTCACTAACTTACTCACTAAGTAAAAGATAAGACAAGATCATTACAATTGATCTTATCACATGTAATGGATGATCACAGTTGTTAATATCTATAAAGTAAGCTTTTTGTTGGGAAGTTTTTTTATATACACTAATTATTTGTCGATTTCAATAAAATAAATGAATTTTATGGAGACCATAAAACAATATACATAAAGTCACTTTTCTTTCGTTATAATACATAAAATTTTAAATTATATACAAATTACACCCAGAAGTTGACGAAAAGTAATATCCCTTAATTTTTGAAAATTTTATTAACTAAAATAAAATTATTTCAATACAATATATTTATTAAAATAAAATAAAAATCTATGTAAAAATAATAAAATAATTCTTATAACAAAACTTGTAAAATTTTGGATTCATAAAAAAAAATTTCTAAAAAACAATAAAATTTATGGGTTTCAAACTAATAGAGATTTTGGTGTTTATAAACAAAGAAATAAAAAGAATTGAATATCAAAGCGGAAAAAAAGATAAAAGCATTGGACTATAGGTTTGACTATCATAAGAGTGAACTAACAATAAACAAATAATGCAAGAGATTGAATTAAGCACCATCCTAAAATATGGAATTCACAATTTATGACTAATCCACTTTTGTGACACTAATCATTTTATTAATTATCTAGTTATCAATAATTCTTGTTAGCAATCAAATGCTCAATGAGCATTAATAAACACTTCCACTAAGTTCACTAAACACCATAATCATCAATTCTCATTGGCTAGGCATATAAAGCTCATAAAAGGTTTTGTTCAAACATTTCATCGAACACTTTCTTGACGTGAAATTTATGAGCTCTAGAATTTGAGAGATCGAGTCAAATCTAGCATTATGATCAACCTAAATAAAGGATCTAACAATAATCAACCTAAGCAACCATCATAACAATCAATTCATCCTAATCTAGCATAATTCATGTTCCAATTAAAAGACTAACAATAAAATCAAGAAAAAAGAAAGGAAAAGATACAAACATAGATTTACAAAGATAGAAGTGAAGAAAGCTTTTAATGGAGTGGCATAATATGATGAAGATCAATCCAAAACATCTAAAGAGAGTTTGGATCTAAAACCAACTCAAGAGAGAAGAAAACTTAGGTTTAGATGTATTTTTACAAGTATTTTGGAAGGAACAAAAGCTAAACGGAGCAGCATGAGGTGCTCGTATTTGGTGGTTTGGGCCACCAAGAAGTGCACCGTGCTAAAGATGGCGGTGGTTTCTAGCGTTTGGGGCCACCAGGAATGCTCCGTGGCACAGCTAGCAGTGGTGCCTGGCGATCTATTGACCGCCACAGACGACATCTGAGGGGTGATTCTGCTTCTGTCATGTCGTCTCCAACGGTTGGTTCTGGCGGTTGGATCACTACAGGTTGCATTTCTCCACAAAAATCGTCTTTCCTTTGCTCCGCTCGCCTCAAATCTCCTCGTCAAAGCTTCAAGTCTCCCATACACCTAAACAGACTCAAAAACAATAAAATGCAATATAAACAACCTAGGACTCTAAGATGCGAGATAACGCGAAAGTGAGACTCAAATGCACATATACACTTTTAGATGATGTATAGTGATCAAAACAAACGTGTAAAATACGTAGATGTCACACTTCAAACTGCCAACACATCCCCTAATATCGATCCCACACGAGAATAGCTGTCACCATCGTGTCATCAAACCTTCACAAACGAGAAGCGACCACCACTTTGTGAAGTCATCAACCCTATCGTGCTCAACAAACTCACCATCTTTCACAGTATCACCTAACACCGAAAAGCTTGTTTTGAAAAAATAAACACTTGACACTTCACTAGATTGATTTGGGATGCGCTTCACTTTTCCCGGCGATTTTGTACCGTATACCACATTCCTTCTTCAACATCATCCACATGCACTATTAAGTTGTTTTGAGAAAACACATCACCAATTTCCTTAGAAACAACAATATTCTTCACAATCCAAGCCTCCATAATTCCCTTTGCGACTTCACTTGCACTAGCACTTTCTAAAATATTCTTTATAGACGATAGATTTCATGTGACCCCTTCTTTTGGGTCCCCATTTGTCAAACACACCTTCTCAACATGTCCCCAATTTTCACACCTTGAATATCTCATTGGCAGCCATGAGTAAGAAAATTTAACCAATGTTTGTTTCCCTGCTTGAGTAGTAAACTTCATAGACTTTGGTAACTCTTTAGAGAAATAAACAGATAACAAAAACTTTTGATATCTTAAAATTCAGAGATGTTTCAAGATGCAGTGATGAGGACATCGAAGCAAGTTCCCTAGAAGCTGCCGAAGGAGTCAACATACCGGTCATGAGGCAAGCCCCAAGGACAAGGTCTGGAACACGAAGCTTAAGAGAGGAATTCAACAAACCACAGGAGAGTCTACTCACACTCATAGAGCATGAGGAACTGAAAGGAAGCTTGCTCACCAAAGAGATCATTCAAGAAACCCCGCTAGCGCCTAAAGGAGATCATATCGCCACCAAGTTCCAAGACATCGAAGAGAGCTTAGGAGGTGACCATGCCGAGCTAAGGAG